>CAJNOP010000050.1:1015225-1121806 GCA_905250075.1 Rotaria sp. Silwood1 | reverse complement strand
ATAAGTTAGCTTTTGGAAGTGCAGAAAACAAGGCTTATGCTAACACCACTCGTATGTGTCGAAATAAATGCGCACTTACATTTATTCCATTCGAATTACCGTTTTCATTACCATCTGATTGCGGCGAAGTGTCCTCATTTTATGGCTGCATGGTCGAAATTGATGTCAACTATACCCGTCACAGTATCAATGTGAAATTTTCTGGTCATATGGAAGACAGTATCGAGATGCATTTAGTTGATTATAATTATTCGATCAGCGAAGCATTGAATTTGGCTTTTTACAGAAATATTTTCACAAATCAAGTCATTTTTACTTGTCTTACACAAGATTATTGTACAGATGAATATGTGTCACTTGTTGTGCAACGACTAATCGATAGTGAACCTATTCTTTATAAACTTTTGCCAATCTATTTGAATAAGTCTCTTGAGAATCGAACAATAACTTGTGTAAATACGTCGAACGATGAGGTACCATGCTATGGTGGCTATTGTGAAAGTATAACTTACATGATACCCCCGTGGTCCTTTCATGACTGTGAATATCCGTCAGAATCAAGCGTTTTATCAACGACAGAGTTAACGAGTTTAACTGCTTTTTTCTTTAAATTCGAACCTGAAAATCCAGCTATTGATCACGTCAACAACAATAAAATGACTTTACTGTGCAATGTTGATTTATGCAATAGCCTAGAAACAAGAAATAACGGCAAACTAATTCTTGATGAGTATAATCGCGCAGCATTTGGCTTTGCTCAAAATGATACCGCTGTAACCACAACGACATCACTATTATCAACAACATTCCAACCTACAAACATAACAAACATGGGAACCTCGTCATCTCAAGAATCGTCTACAGTAGCATGGTCACCTACAATTACTACCCTTTTTCCAACGAATGAATCATCGACTAGTAAGAGTATTACAATATCTGTTACCTAGACCCACACTCACACTTAAATCCACATTCACACCCACATCGACATCTGCATCCACGCTCCATAATCGACCCTACATCTTCACCCACACAGATTGACACATAAATCCACACTCATACCTACCTACACCCACATCCACACCGAAACTCACATTCCCACCCAGCACCTACTCTTGTATTCAGACTGTTTTAGAAAAATCTATTTGATCTCGTTTACATGAGTTATCCTTCACAGATTGTACCTTGCCAGAAAAAAGACATGAAAATCGTACTGTTTTACCTATACCACTGTTATATTACTGCCACATTTTGTAAATACTTCTACAATTAAATTGATAGAATATAAATTTTATTTTTAGGATTACATCTATGGCAAATAACATTAATCATGATTGCTGTGGTACTAATGGTGAGATAAGTTACTCAGTGTATAATGTGCATTTAACAGCTACGCCAATAAAGAATCAAAACTTCTTTGCTCATAATATGATCACAGTGGTAAAACAGACTTGTCATTGATCTAATAATCCATAGAAACTATCATGCGTTTATCTTAGTAAAAAATTTAAATAAAGTGACAAAGGAACTGTAGCAGATAAGAATTTAGATGGGGAAGCCAGGATCGACAGATAAATATCAATATGTTATCTATCGAACTCGATATGACCATCTTTAAATACCAGTGAAATCATGAACCACTCATATACACTGGTAGTTTAACAGAAGTTTCATTTATGCTAACACTCAAAATGAAGTACGCTAATAGTAACTTCAACTTATAAAGGATGGGTCAGAAGTGCTGACCCGATTTTTATAATAACTTTTTCTAAATCGAAACAAATGTTTGTAAACTTGTCTCTGTAATAAAATGATGCAATCAAACACGCTCTACATAATGATGATTACTTGACCCTGCTTGCTCATGTAGTAACAAAGTTATAAGCTTAGAAATATGCTTAACAAAAAATAAAAATCAACCATGAATTTTTCAGGGCATAAAAAGAAAATAGTGGACTAACGAGGGAGCCTCCCCAACTGTCGGACGCCGTTTGTCCCCATATTTTGGCTATGAGTGGAGCTCTCTGAGACTAAGAAAATCCTAAAAGGGTTCGGGTCCATGGCATATTCCTGACGAGATATCGAAGTTTTAGTGAATTTTCTATGTAGCACCCCACTTTTGCAGCAAAGCTATACTTTCGAATTCTGACCTGAAACTTTGCCTACATAACAGCCTCAGCTAAACCAGCTTGCATAAAATATTTCAGTAACTTTGCACTAGGTCTATCTAAGATACCAACTTTTCAAAAAATGCATGTTCTATATACTCTCTATGAAAAAGGATCTGTGCCTTGATAGTTCTATATCTCGGAGAGGCTTTGTCCAAAGCTTCTGAAATTTTCTATGCAAGTTGGTTTAGCTGAGATCTTTATATGGGCAAAGTTTCAGGTCAGAATTCAAAAGTATAGCTTTGTTGCAAAAGTGGGGTGCTACAGAGAAAATTCACTAAAACCTCGATATCTCGCCAGGAATATGCCATGGGCCCGAACCCTTTTAGGATTTTCTTAGTCTCAGAGAGCTCGACTTATAGCCAAAATATAGGGACAAACGGCGTCCGAGAGTTGTGGATGCTCCCCCATAAGTACAACTTGAGCATCCAGCTCACTTACAAGACCATTTTGAAGTTGTAATAGAATTAACTTTAGATGTCAAGCACGTTTACTCTAGAAGCGCAGTTTTGTGAACTCGTTCCTTGCTTGAAAGAAAGAAATCCGAGATGGGTGGCAACCAAATTTGCTACCGAATTATACTTGTATGAAAATTCTTCTACATTATGCCGTGATACATTAAGAAAAAAAGCAAGCCGACCATTACAAAGAGGAACGATAAAAGATAAATCAAGAAGTGGTTAACCAGGAACTGTTAGAACGAAGCTATTCAAAAGAGCAGTAAAAAGCTTGATACATCTAAAAAACCAAAGACAAAGTCAAATAATAGTTCATCAGCAATCTTGCTTGCCATCCATATGGGATTCGTTTCTTCTAAGAAAGGAATGAGTTCTCGAAACTTCTCATCTAGAATAAATACGTTTGGCATCTAAAATTAATTATATGATGACTTTAAAATGATTTTGTACGTGAGCTGGACGTTCAAATTGTGCTTAGTTCACTATTTACGATTGGTCTGTAGAGTCGAAATGAGTGATGCATCGATGTGGTAATCCTGAGCCTAGAAATCTAATAAGCAATAATATGTAGTGTTTATAAAATTAAATTGACACGTCACAATTACAAGACTTTTTTCGAAGTTTTCCATATTTATAACCCGCAGATGATAAAGTAACTGTTCGTGGCAAGTTAGCTATACAAGAGAAAGAAATTGTAATCCGACACGTTTTGGCGCTTAGTGAATTCGACATGTCAAAGATTCCGAGTGCCGAAATTCTGGCTTGATAAACGCACCGGATTTCGAAGCATACAAGTACGAGCTGAGATTTAGTGCATTTGAAAGACCATCATTGGAAGACTAATACATATTGTTTTTGTGCAATGGAACCGTATTGAGACCGCATGTGACGTACCGCATTAAGAAATAGTAATATGAACACAACTGAGCTGTCGGCGAGATTCGAGTCAACTATACATTTGTATCAAAATATTGAAGTTATGCAAAAGTCACGCAAACTAGATTTTCAAACACGATGTTTCAGATATACGAAAGTTCAGTTCCTTATCATGAGTGGGTGTGGGTATGGGTCTGTGGGTGTGAGTGTGGTTGCAGGTGTTCGGGTCACTGACGAGAATATCACACCCACACTCACAACCTCAGTAACTGCGCTGGCTTAGTGTCAATTTCACCACATGCTAGGCTTTCCGTGACGATATTAGTAACGGTCTACCATTCAAAGATGCTCTTCACATGTGTCCCGAATTTAGTGAACATTCGATACTCATACAGACTTTTAGTTTAGCTCTAGTCATGGTGAGAGTTTTCGTGACAGTCCTTGATGGTGGGCAGCAGCCTTCGAAAATCGCAGCAATTGCCGTTGGTTCATCGAAAGTACCAGTTTCCGTTACAGCTTCATTAACTGCTCCGGTTTCTGCCTCACTTTTCCTTACTGTCCTAGCACCCGTAGCAACTTCGTTGACGGTTCTCGCAACAGTGACAATCCTTTTGACGAACCCAGTTTCCAACTATGTTCCACTAATGTAGCATGCATGCGTTTCTGCTTGTGTGACAGTTCCAGTACCCATATCGCTTTCATTAATAGTGTTGACACTCGCTTCGGCTTGTGTAACGGTTCTACTAGCCGAATCAATTGTCTAGACGTCCCTAAATCAATTGATGAATCGCCTAGTATGCCAGGAACCGTGTACATATCGTTGACGGATTACTATCGGTACGGGATTCATCACTAGCTTCAGTGGTCGTAAGGCTTTCATGGCGACTTCGATACCCGTCCATATTTCATTCACAATTAGGCCACACATCTCGGCTACAATGACAACACCAACGTCGGTCTTAGTTTCTATGGCAGTTCCAGCACTCGCCATAGGTGTGCGAGGGTGAGTCTTCTCTTCATTCACCACATTCATTCATCTATCCGGAAAATGTACAAGAGAAGAAAGCGTAGAAGAACCATTAAGTCATTTTGACACTAACCGATAACTCTAGTCATCTTTTGAGGGAACTCGGTTCTTTAGCCTAAGGTTCGAAAATTTAATAGCGTATACTGATTAATGTTCGCGCCAGAATTAAAGAGGGGTTAGTGTAAATTGAATAACTGAACAACGGCAACAGCTAGCGACCTGAGGTTTTCACCAATCGAAAGAGGAAACCGGAGGACGTATTTTTTCACGATATTGTTTCGAACAAAATTGTGTTGGGCACTCTTATTTCTGGAAATATTTTCCGAGAAGATGTACAGATAGTATGCCAATACAATGAATTTTTATTTTGATATTCTCATTAGATAGAGGAACTTCAGATCTATTGTTCAAGATACAATGGGCTTTCTTAGTTTTCATTACATTTTCATCGAAATGTCAAGCTATTATGATAAAAAGTGCGAAAACTTAGCAAAAAATCAGTAAAATTCCCTATTATTTGCGCATGTAAATACATGATTCAATTTGCTCAACGTTAGAATATAATAAGAGAACCATTTGCATTGTATCTTGAACTATAGATCTGAAGTCCCTCTATCTAATGAGAATATCAGAATAAAAATTCATCGTATTGGCATACTATCTCTACGTCTTTTCAGAAAAGATTTCCAGAAATAACAGTATCCAACAAAATATTGTCCCGAACAATATCGTGAAAAAATACGTCCCCCAGTTTCCTCATTCGATTGATGAAAACCGCAGATCGCTAGCTGTTGCCGTTGTTGAGTTATTCAATTTACACTAACCCCTCTTTAATTCTGGCGCGGGCATTAGGTGTAATGTGATCAGTACAATATGTATAAGAGTAAAAACAAATTATGGGATTATCTGGATACAAAATGAAGCTCTTAGCCCTGCTATCAACATATAGTAGTCGACATACTTAAGACCTAATCGACAAATGGTGAAAAGGTTCATAGATACAGAGCGAGAGTTTTTCAGAATTTGTGAGTGAAAGCGTGAGTGAGTGGAGGGTATATAGATGAGGAAGTGTCGTTATGTAGAAAGGTGCATGATGATGAACAAGAGATCAATCCAAGACTCACCAATCCCAACCCATCTCATCCATTTGTATAGCCTCAAGTAGTTCTAACGTTGCATTGAACGATACACAAAATTATTGATTTATGACACTTTTGTAAGTAGAGAAGAATTTTAGTAATGGATTCACAAATTAATTTGTGCAATGAGGCAATGGTCTGGACAACGGATGCTGTCATCAATTGATTTGGGTTCTAGTTGAAGCTGCCAGATTAAAAGTTTAGAGTTCCAAACCAATCAAATCGACCTGTCTACGTAACGGTTCACCTATTTCGGCAAAGTCAGAAAAATATGAAACTCATGCTTTCATTATATAATGTTTACGTTGTCAAAAGGATGATGTGAGACGTTTTCTTAATTATTCTTTCAGAGATATTATCAATTTATTCATTTCGGGTAAACTACAATTAACTTTCTGTAGAAATAAACGTTGATGAAAACATGCCGATTTTTAAAAGCGTTATTCCGTCACGACAATTTTTTCTATATGTAAGACGAAGCTATGAAATATTTTGAATTGTTGTGCTTCTATGTATAGCTCATCTTCTCAGCTACAACTGTTCTATAGAAAAACCTTTAATCACACTTGTAGATGATGTAAAACTTTTAGTTCTTCACACACCACTGAAACACAGAGTCCATTTTTGGTTATTCCATCACGGACTTGTGTTTCAGTCATTCAAATGTAAAAGAAAGACAAGAACTAGTGAAACTTTTATGTTGTGTAGGGCAGTCCGATTTATATGTTTTCAAAAAATCAGCCCTATTAGAGGTCAATCTATGGAGATATACCAGAGATAAAGTGAAAAAAAAGTTATTCTATCACACCTGGACAAGTCGAAATACTTTCTAAACTCAGAAATTAATTCAAAGAAACGATTTTTTTTGTGAGCTTGTGGCTATTATGTTAATATGTTGGCACCAATACTCTTTTTGCTACCTGTTATACATTCATATGTCGTTGTCAAACGTATTTCGCTATAAAGAAAGGTATTACAAAGAATAAATAATTTGTCTAATACGAAAACAAAATCGCAAAAGACATTTGGTGGCGGAATGTCTCATCTAACTCAAAATTCGTGCGCACCAAAGGTGTTAAAACAAACCACTTAAGAGGTGATTCACGTAAATCACGGCTGACCACGCAAAATTCGTGCTGCATTGATGTCGTTAGATTTTATTCATTTTAGCAATGTTGTACAGCTAAAAGTGTGACAAAACTTGTCACCATCGATTTTCAAACAGATTGAGCCCATATTCTTTTGATGAAGTTTGTATGGGTATTGAGATTTTTATCAACACGGCATCTAAATTATAATTCATAATGAAGACCCTTTTCTTATCAGTTTTTACTTTTTATAGTCGTTATTTATTTTTGAATTTTCATTTATATTCGGGCTCAAACTAGGCATCTACTCTGGAGAGCATATGAGCTGGATTGACAAGAGCTTGATAGCCATCAATGGCTTCAAGAAACTGCCGAACTCTGACTTTAGATATCCGACGTAAGTCAATACTGTGGTTTCTGACAGAAAGCTTAGAATTATTTATTTTGTCAACTGTGATATTCGACAAAGAATATCGGATAACTTTTGCCGTACCTATTTCATTCACCATCAAATAAAACAAAAACCTAAAATTTCCTTTTCGTACATATCAGATACAGAGAAGCCGCTCTTAATGAGATTCAAAAGACACATGGCTTGAAAATTTCACAGCATTGCACTTATGTACGATATTGGGAAATAATCACCTCGATAAATTCACATATCTTTGCCGTATTGTTATATAAAGTATTTATTGGGAACCTTGAAGCACATAAAAAATGATGATTAAATGTAAAAACATTTTTATAAGGTAAAAAGCATTATATTTGCTGCAGCAAAACAGAAAGAGAAAAAGCTATGCGAAGTAATTAAGACTTAACTCTTTTACGGCGATTCGGTTTTCCGAGAAAAATAGCTTCAATATATTAATCTTCATGCGTGTTCACGCACGATAAATGCGCTCAATGATATTTTCAGTATGGGCAGCTATTTGTTTTTGTTTCTGTTGTTTGTATCATCGCATGGTAGATCTTTTATCACATCGAACTGAATAATTACTCGAGTCTGTCTTTTTCTGTGTTACACGTATTGTACAGTGACAACGACATAAAGAAGCGAGAGTTTAATTTTTTCTTTTACATTCTTTTCGTAGTATTATCTTTCACTCTTTCTTTTCATTTGTATGAAGGGTGAGAGTGTGAGTCAATAACAGAAAACAAGGTATAGATTTATCTGATCAGTTATCAACATACTATACATGCTTCATACGGTCCAAAAAGTCGTATCAAAAGGTGGCATTTGAGATGATATTTGGAATGTCAATAGTAAATGCTTATTTGATTTACCAAGAAAATTATGACACAAACCGTATGACGATGCTACAGTTTCGTGAAAGTCTTGTGCGATCTTTACTTCTTGGTGTGCCATTCGAGAATCTAAAATCTGGTCTGAGAGAACGTTCAGCAAGCCAAACGAAGCGTAAACTCGTAGATCACAAGCTCAAAGAAATGGAAGAATCTGCACGGAATGTTCGAAGACGCTGTGCTGGTTGCTATGAGAAAATCAGGCAACAACAATCAAGAGAAGCGAGCCATGCGGCAGCAAAGAAAATAAAAACTTTCTGTTCTGATTATGACAGTTTTTTTTTGTCTTGATTGTTTTAACGAGAAACATCAGCCTATGCAATAAATGATTCAAACGATAGCGAAAGCAGAGCAAATGGCTCATTATATGTAATCTCATGCGTAACAAAAAAAAGGAAAAAAAAAGTGTTTTTCTATTAAGTTTCCGGTTCAAATATAATGGGACCTACTGGTGGGTCCCATCGCTGTCAAAGGGTTAAACACAGTTTTCAACAAGTATTTTTAGTATCTACAAGAAGTGCACTACCACTTCATGAAACATGGCTGAGATATTGATGCTTTTTTTTGTTTAAGCATATATAGTATGATAGATATCAAACTTAGCGAAGAATGAAACCTTCGCATGGTTTAGATGTTTTTTTTACATTTTTATTATAGAAATAAAAGATCTTTATATGACCGTTTTATGGGTTTTTGAATAGTGAATACTTCAAAATAATTTCAATCAAAAGTGCTTTCAGTTGACAATAATTCAGAAAGCTCTTCTATTCGAATTTACTCATTTTCCCAGTAAAATATTCTTCGAATTCAAAGTGTATGAAGATTGCATTTTTTCTTGAAATATGGCTTTATGAACTCCCGCTCGTTATTAGTGTGAGTTGCCTCTGTACCTACAATCATACCCACATTCTAAATTGTACCTTATAAGAAAGATGTGTGACTCTAAACAAGTATCGAAAGAGTATAATTAGAAGAGGAATAAGCGACTCAAAGGTTATTGTCAAAAAATTCTCATTCATCCATAAGTAACACAATAGGTGTCAACAGAAAAAGAAAATAACGTTTATTTTAGCATATTTTGATCCAGAATCGACTGTGTCAGCAGATAAAATCAATTGAACCTGTAAAAAACTAGTGTCACTGATAATCATTGAAATAACTTATCAAAAAGCGCTACATCAAAAGTATATTCCTTCCTCTTCAAAAACAACGATGAGAACAAGAAAAACTAACAAATTAGTTCATCAGATCCGTTGTTCAAATTATTGTTCAAGCTACATTTCAGAAACTGTTGAAGAAAAGTCAGTCAAAATAAAAGATGATCAAGTGGGGTGTGGATGTTATTACTCTCATTCACACTCACATCCACATCCCCACTCACACCCACGCCCCACCCCACACCCACACCCATACTCTCAACTTCATCTTCTTTAAATAAATCTTGAGTTGCACAAGCAGAAAACGATAAAATTATTGGCGGAAGGGATATGTTCAAATGCTTGTCAATTTAGTATGGTCGAGGACATAGAATTCAAAAAAATTATTGACGAAGCAATTCATATAGATATTCGCAGAAAGGAAAACTTTAAATAATTTGAATACAATCGATTTCTTTTCGTTTCATTAAAGTTATGCATGTGATCCAACTAAATCAGAAATGATTGTATTATGTAGGAGTGCAATATCTGGACAAATTAAATCAAATTCTGCAAATGGACGTGAACAGATAGAACAAATATTTCTAAAAGCTGCGCATGAAAGAGCTTTGATTTTATCACCTCACATTTGGTCAGATGATTATCGTAAACAATCATTTATGGGATGCACAGCTCACTGGATTGATAATAATTGGACATTATATTCTTTCGAAATATTTTGCATACAGTGTAATACTCCAAATAAAAAAGTTCTTAATGTTGTAAAAATACAAGAAGTCAAACTTTTATCTTATTCTAATGAAATTCCGTGTTCTTGATAATTTTTAGGTATTTAACGAAGATTTATCTATTCATAATCTCAATGAACATGTGAGAAATACTGTTTGGATTACAGATCGTAGATCTAATATAAGAAAAATATTGGAATCGTTGAGAAGCTTTTCTTTCAAAATGAAAAAAAGATAAAGATAAAAAAAAATCAACAAGTCAATGAAGTCTAAGAAGATGATGCAGAAAAAAAGACGAACAATTCCAAACAATCTGGTGCAAATTATGATGATGATGTTATTGATTCAGAACAACGTTCACCAGCTAATCAAGAATGACAACTTCATTAACGAAAGATGATATAATGTTACATCAAATGCAGTGACGGTTAAAGTCAATCATTTGATAATAGTGAAGTCAGATATTTCACCTGAAGCACAACTTGTTATTGATTTAGTTGTTTCTGAAAAAAATTAGTAAAATACGTTAAATTGATAAGCCTCTCATAGAAGTTCTCAGGTCACTAAATTTAGAAATAAAATTTCTTTTCAGTTTTGTTGTAGATAAACATCAATCAAGTCCTTGAAGATAAAGCATCACTACAATTAGTACAAAGTACAATTGTTCGATGGTTATCGATGTTCAATTGTCTTGAAGCTTTATTTAATATCATTTCAGCCATTCTGCGAAATATTTGATGGATGACAATTGAACAAGGAACATTTGCCAAAAGAAGTGCTTTTTTATTGGAAAAAAATCATTGAATTCTTAAAGCCATGGAAATAGGTTTCACTACGATTATAAACGACAAATATACTCTCAGTTCATATCGTTTTATCAGGTAGTGAGAGTTTAAAAATAAGTTTGCAAAGAATGTCAAATTCTACGTACTTATTAAATGAAAAAAGGTAAAAATTATTAATTTGTCTGATTTTGACGAGATTATGTGTTACTTGTCTTTTCGCTGCAGGCATGATGTTTTCTCAAAAAGGAGGGATGCATTAATGGAACAGATGATTGATTATCGTCTTATGCTTCTTATGGCTTTATTTCTCAATCCAAGAGCTAGAAAATGAAACAATATGCTGATAATCAACGAAATTCATGTTTAAAATATATAAAACAAGAAATGATTGTGTTTGAAACACTTGATGGGAATGCACATCTGAAGGACAATAACAATGAATCAACAAGAAAAATATCTGATGAAGTAAATAAAACTCTTTGTACAATGTAGCAATATTAGAACAAGAAGATAAAGAAAATAAATTAACAGCAACAAGTGCAATATATCAATTAGAGATCGACAGCGACTTAAAGTTTGGAATAGATAAATCAAACAAATCATGCAGCTCAAAGTCGTCTTCTTCAAGTGATTCAGAACAGAATTCATTACATTTTTGGCAGCGTCATTATATATTAAATCCATGTTTAGCAAAAATTGCTACAGATGTCTTTGCTTCATCAGCGCCTAATGCTGCTGTAGAACGTGAATTTTCCATGGCAGAAAATATAGTGACAAAAAAAACGATCACGAATATCTTCTCAAATAGTGAATGGTATTATTTTCCAAAGCTCATTTAAAAAATCTAGCAAAGTAAATGCTCAAAATAAATAAATAAGAAGAATTGATATTTATGAACTATTTTGAAATATCTTTTTGATATTATTTTTTGTTGTTTTATCTTTGTTTATTCTCTAGTGTTCTTTTCTTTCTTGTTTTTATGATGGATAATTATAAGCTGGCCTATTTTGAACAAGAGTGAAGTGAAATAAATAGTAGGTGAAAGAGCATGAACTTATATATATAATACATAAGAATCGTTGAGAGTAAGACAAAAGAATTGAAATGATGATCATATATAGTTTGAGTTACTCTCGTAGAGTTTAAAAAAATTTTCTTCGATTTCTATTTGATTTAAATTTTAAAAACCTAAACCAATCCATCTCTGTGTAGGACAAAACACAGTAACAATAACATAAAAATGTGCTAGTAACAACAATAACAAGTATGATAACAACAGCATCGAAAATCCAAAAATGATGACTTGAACTAAATCAAAAAGAAACTGTTGATGAACGTATCCGACATTTGACGATGCCTTTGATATTTGTTCATTATCGTCGGGGCTTTTTTTTGTAGATTTTGTGGTAGTGTTCTTTGATAAAAATATCTTTGTCTAGTAGTTTTTCGACTTGTGGACAACTGCTTTAGTTCTTTATTCTCAGAAATAACGTACGTTCTACGTTATTGATGTTTATCCAGTAAATATTCATGTCTTCTCGTAATGGTTTTTATCTCGGCGATTGTGAATCGTTGATAAATCTGGCGAATCACCGTGCATTTTTGTGGTTTTTGCTCTCTTTTTGCTATTCCTTCATTATGTTTTAGTCAACGATGGGCGAGACAGCAGTACACTATCTTTTCTATATAACGAAATGTCATTCACATATGTTATTTTAAGTTGTTGACTTGATGACATCTCTTGTTTTTATCAGTTTTTATTCTTCCTCATCTGAAATGGATATAAATTGATTTGACATATTTCTTTTTCGTGAGCTGTAAAAATATATCTGAATCTGGGTCATATAATTAATTGAATAATATCAACAAATATGTGCTATTTATCTAACATATGAACTGCAACTTCCTCATCATCATTATTTAATGACTGTTTTGCTTGCATTATTTCTTCGTTATTTTCCATCGTTTTACGTACCTGCATAATAACGTTGCGATAATATGATGGGTAATATAAATAGTTTGATCTTATGAATTAGCTCAGTGATTGGAAAACAATCATTCACTGCATAAGTTTTCATTAGTTTCCGTATCTCTCTTTCTTCTTCAAAAGGATTGGTCGGTATATATGTTCCTAATGATGTGTCTATGCTACAATTCCAGTTACCGAGGGTCATTGGTTTGATGAGCCATTTATTCAGTGCTAAATAAATTGCCAGTTGTAGTGAATAAGCATCATTCGGTCCATCTCTATGATGAACTGATTCTGGATAAGTAAAACTAAACCAACCTCTGAATTTATCTTGAATCTTTTTCGGTTTGATCTGATGAATGTCATTGCTATTGATAAGTTTGCATCAGGTAAATTTTTCTAATTCTTTTTTTAGGATTACTCAAACAGTTAACAATATAGTTTGATGGAACTATAATCTGACATAATTGTTTAATTTGTTAAAATTAGAAGAATTTTTGAATGGTAAATGTAGTGCTCCATATAATAAAATTGTTGATCAATCTTTTTCATGAATTAACTGGATATGAATGCGTACAAGTACCGATAGTTCAAGCGGATGTTTCAATTGATCTTACGTATCTATTGTATAATGTTGAATACAATAAGCATAATCAATCAGATCATTTAGGATATCAATAGATGCTTCACGAATTTATTTAGAATTGTATTAATACTAATGAAGATAATAAGAATTTGTTGCGTAAATGCTTCTTGCATAATATTTTTGAATTCTTTATTTTGATCGACTTTCTTTGGGATGCATCATTTGTTAAGTTTATCAAGCCTCTTCAGAGAAACTATTTGCTGGTATCGTTGACGATGTATAGCACTTGAATTTGGTTACTACTTACAGAATGATGCTTATATAATGTTGAAGAATGATTTCGATATCAATGAGAATTAGACATCTATAATAAAAAGAACATATACATGTATATATGAATGAAGAACACAGCCATTGCACCATTGTATTCCGAAAATAAAAAGTCCATTAAGCTGAGTTCTACTCAACTGATTTGAATAAACTTTTTGTGTTTTACTGAACTGAAGAGGATGATTCAATTCTAAAATAATCAAGTTTCCATCTCCTTTAGTTTTTGAGAAAGCAGAGCGGCAAGTCAAGTACATAGCTTCTGGAGCTATCCGACGAAAGCCAACTAATAGCTGTTTTATTGAATTGTAATTTTTAAAATTTTTTCTGGCTAGAATTGTAAAACTTTCCTAGACCTTTCAGAATATGTTTTTGGTTTTAGCTTTAGACAAACTTTTACAAATGAAAAACTATAAATAATAGACGTGGAGATATTTGTCATTTTTATCTAGATCGACGTTAAAATCGATAGCATTCCAATTGAAGAAACTTCGTTTTAATTAACTTAATTGAACATCAAAGAGAACTAAAGAGAAAATAATTTCAGATGTAAAAAAGTGCTGTTTCATAAACTTCGTGAATATAAAAGTTTTATAGAAATAAGAAAAGTAACTTTCATGTTGAATGTAGAGTGACTTTTTAAACTTTGTTATTAATACAACTCGATGAAAACTGAAGACTCAGTTACAAAAATTTTATCGTTTTCTCAATTGATATAGTACATTGATATCAAAAATATGAAGCAAAAATTTTTCACCATGTAAGAGAAAATTTAGTAATACTAGAAAAGTCTAGAGTGACATTTTCTTGACGCATTCACACAGTAAGGCTAATTGATATATAAGCAGAGCAGACAGATGTGAACTCCGACACAGGACAGTATTAGGAAAATATTATTTTCATGCACAATCGATATGATCATATTAGAGGCAACACTTTGTTGTCTCTTACGATAAAATTTATTTTTATCGATTGTTTTGCTCGAATGGCATAATAGCTATACTCTTCACTCATATTTATATATATATATATATGTATATCCAGGAATCAACTAGTAGAATCTTCTTTTCGTATTTGGTATCCATTACAGTAAGCCAAAAGTTAAAATCCTTTATTATTTCGTTTTCAAATGACCATTAAATAGCATCGTATTTTTATCATGAGAACAAGTAATCTTATCTTTTTATTTATCAGTTTCTAATATGAAGTATCTAATTAATAAATTGATCGGAGTTCTGTCTTCTGCCTGTGACATTGTAATGATGAGATTCCATTAAGAAGAAGGAGGAACATATCGTTAATTAAGAATAATTATTCCAGAAAATAGATTGTTCCGCAATTAATTTTATGAACAATGTGTAGAATTACTGTTTCCTTTTGTAAGAAATAGACAAATACATCGGATTATTAGTAAAAAATAGGGATTTTCCTTCCTCTTCACTCATTCATTTCATTTTACATTTTATTGTCGAATTATCAACACCATGATGTCACTAGTTGCTTGTCTTATTAGTGCTGGTTTCTTTACATGTTTTACAATAATCTATTTGTCCCAAGTTGTCGTGCAATTTGAAACAGTCTTCTCATATTTTGTGCCGAATTTATTGCGTGTCATTAATGTTTTAATTAGTACGATATCGCCGATTTTGTAAATTGAATTTCCACGCTGTCAATCGTAACGTTCTTTATTTTTTTCTGCTGCTCCAGGATGTTGACTTTTGCTTGTTTGCCTAATGTTGATAAACATTGACTTGATTTTAAATTATGTTTCGAGTATTGTGAAAGTATAACTAGTGGTTGTTGTTGATTCAAGGATACTCTATTGAGGAGCAACTATATATTTGTCTTCAAATAGAGTTTGTTCAGTTCTTGTGTGCATACTGATATTTTAGTTGAATGAGAAGAACCATAATTGTTCATATCAATTTGTGCGTTTTCCATTTGATAATGCTGCTATTTTAGTATCAACCGTCGTGTTAAGTCTTTCAACTTGTCCATTAGTCATTGGATGATGAGGCGTGAAATATATATATGTATGTGTAGCATCAAGTTTTTTAAATAATACAGATATCGTTGCAGTAATAAAGTGTGTACCATTGTTTCTAAGACTATATTTACACATCCCATATTTAGTTCGATCCACATTTTTTGCATGTCCTAGTTCGGGTATCAGTTCGCGTTATATTTGGAGTATTGAAGTTGTTGACCGCCTTAGTTTAGGTCCGTAGTTCGCGCATTGACTGCAGTATCCATTTTGACTTTATTTTCAGTGCTGGTACCGTTCTCAATCGGTGTGTCTATCTCAAATTCGAATCCGATATCATTGTCAGTTTGAGTCCCGCTTTTACATTCACTCTCCGTCTTTGTTCGGTCCGCGGTGTCTCTTCATGACGTCAGCTCTGGTCAAGTACTGGTCTTCGACTCACTCCGATCGCGGTATCGGTTGCTGCCACATCAGAGAATCTCATCAACTGAAATATATCGTTTGAGCTCATATTTTGCTCATAGGTAAGACTCACAATATAAAAAGAAACTACAAAATGATTCGCCACACTGTCATTTCGTCGCAGAGAAACAAGCTTAATAGTTTGCTCTAAGAATGACGTCACTTTATTTTCTATGAAATTTTTTTCAAATATCTGAGTAAAAGAACATTTTCACGGACTGATTTATTTCAAAAATCATATCATGCATAGTTACTTATTGTCGAAAAACAGATGATTGCTGGTCTCTTGTAGTTAATGAGAAAACAAAACAGTTATATATAGCGAACGAAAAAAAAACACAATAAACGATCTAGAAAATGTTGAATCCGTCTAATGAAATGAAAGTTTGAAAAAATGAGTGAAGCATAGTTTTTGTTGACATCAGGCTCACCTAATCATCGCTCCACCAATTAAACTTTTTTCATGACATTAATCTGCTTGAAATGTGAAACAAGTATTTTTCCTATTCTCAATGAGACCTTAACTATGATTTGGAACCAAATATATTTTGTCGTTGGTTGCAAAGCTTTTGAACACATATGAGAATCTACTAATGATTGTCACATGATCAAATTATTACGTTTGGATAAATCTTTGTCTGTTTCATGTAGCCATACCTGATCATATATATGTCGCATAATTTTTTTAATGTTGACGATTATAGCAAACATCGAGTGGTTGGATTATCGATATAAATTTTTGTGGAATTACTCAAGATTTGAAATCCTTCGATTCTTTTTAGACATCTGGATGAACTTGGTACGGTAAACTATCAAGTAGTATCAGTGTTCTCAATCGTGGATTTGAAATCAAATACTGATCATGCCAATAAGTGACTTTCAGTCATTAGTATTTATGAAAAAACAGGTTTGTACACAACGATTTAACGATTCGTACACATGCACAAATGTTCATGATATAGTATGCATAAGCAGCAAAGAAAAGCTAGAATTAACAAAAATTGAAACACTTGTTCCAAGAACATCGGAACACGTAATAATTTATTTTATCGATAGAAGATGCAGATTTAGAGACTTTGATTCATAAGCCAAGTTTCTTTGTCAATTAATCATATATTGAAGCTAGTATTGAAATCAAAATTGTTGGATAGAATAATCCTTTTCGAGCTTCTAGACATATATGGAGATGAATTTCATCAAGTATTAGATAATTTTAAAAAATCCATTCGTTTTTTGAGCTAATGCTGTTAGTTTATAGAAGAATAAATTCATTTTAATGATAAATCAATAACGCATTTTCTATAAGAAAAAAATTCCTCCATGTATTATCATTTATGTTGCAGAATAGTAAAGCTTTGTGTGCTACTCAAAAGTACTTCTATTGTAGTATTCATAAATATGATCTGTTAATATTGAGAGACAAGATTTTTTGAAGTTCTAGTCATTTTGAAGGCGAACTAGGTAAGATTTTAGGAGTATCATACAGTTTATCAGTTTTGCCATAATGTATAAACACAATAAAGTTGAGAGTGATGGTGAATATATCCATTTATGATATAATATATGGAAAACCCTTCACAATCTTTATGATTCGAATAGTTTCTTTGCAAATAATGTTGTCACACGTACTTATCTAACGTTGTTTAAGTGGAAAAATTAATAAATCGTACGAATAAGATTATTGTTGCACTGGTAATTCCCTTTGCTATTGGTGAGGAACGCTATCTATTCTTCAAGCAACCTCTATATTGATTTCAATTTTCTTTCTATTTTTCATTCGTCATCAGTCAACGTATATACGAATGACAACATGTGTACTATTTACAGTAGGTGACGTGTCACTTTGGTTAGTTATAAAGTCGTCACCACTATATATGCTGCGAAGAAAGAGAATCAATTATTTCGGCAGTTTATATTGTATAAAAATATCTTTTGTATTACATAAACCTAAGGCGCTAATTCTTCACGACAGCCATAAGTGACGTTATGTAATTTTCAGACAAAATGCGATAAATTTAGCAAAAAGTTTCTTAGAATGAGATAGTCAAATTGTAGCTGATGAAAGGCAATGATAGAATAAGAAAGAGTACAGTTAATTTAAACAAGGAGAGGCATAAAATTTAATTTCTAACTTTGATGTGTGCTTATTGTTGCTGTGCTTAGCCAATCCTTATCTCTTCACCGATACTCTAGCTATTCTGTAAACATGGCATAGTCTAGAATGGTTATAGTTAAAAGTTTGTAGAGAAGGCTCCTTTATGATTTCAATTATTAGAAGAATATCAGCCAATTTAGTTGACAAGTCTTTTTTAACATCGACAACAAAAAATAAACAGGTATGTTAATTTCGAACATAAAAACATGAATATGCTAAGATCTTCTAAATCTCTCGGAAATTAGACTTCGTTATTCAAAAAATTAGAAAGTACTACCTTTCTTTTGCTAGAACAGATCAAATTAAATATGATCTTATTGTACTATTGTTTTGTGTCGCAGCTTTTTATATTTGTCCTTGGGTTCATTTTAACGATGGCCAATGATCAATGTTCAAAAGAATCAAACTGTGCAAAAACCTCGGAAGAACCATATCTTTTGGATTCTTCAACCTTTTTATCAGAAGAAATGAATAACGTTGGTGAATTTCGTTTTAATTCAAATCGACACGCGAATTCATCCCTAAGATTTAGCAACAATGATTGTACTGTGGAATGGATAGAAGCATCTCAAGCAATCTGGATTCCAATTGAGACGAAAGCAAAACTACATTCAGGAAAATGGTCTTTGGAGTTTGACGTGGAATGGATGGGAACCCATCAAATTGGAGTTGGTTTCTTGTTAGATTGGAATATTGGTCCTGACTGGGGATTTTTTGGTTATTTAGGTTCCTCTAGGAGCGCATGGTCGTATGATCCATCAACTGGTGATATTGTTACTAATACAGAATCTGTTCATGGTAATCTACCGAAATTTACTGGAAATAGTGGCGTGATTGGTTTAGAACTTGATCTTCCGAAAAATGAAATTGGCAAATTCACATTTATCGTTGACGGTGTTCGGACACCAACGAAACAATTGCCCAAATCAGGTGCTGTTGCTATACCAGCTGTCTGTCTTTTGTCTCGCGGGCAGAAAGTAACTATTAGAAATTTAATACGATTAAATCAAGACAAAACTACATTATTAGTGCAAACTGAATAAAAAAAATTGTAATTAATTTAATCTAGACGAAATCAATTACCCAACATGACTATATCGATTGTACAGTCGGCTAAATAATAATTTCTACCAAGAAAAAAATTTTAAGATATGAATAATCTATAAACTCAGCAAAAATCATTGTACATTCGAGCAAATCAATACAGATTGCTATTATATAAATAAAAATTAATCTAGATTTGTATCTTTAATCGAAACTATATTAACAACCATTTCTGACATATGACTGTTTAACATATATAAATCTATTCAGTGAATTTTTACGCAAATAGACTAAAATTTAAGTTGAATAATTGGGAGCGTTTTTAATTGATTATTTCTGAACATTTGTACAACGTATTTATTATATAATCTATATATGTTGATTGTGAATTAGATAAAACTTATGGTTGTTTTTGTTCAACTATGCATCTTACTTATCTATTTTTCAAACCTATTTATCAATAGAATTATACGACGTCTATACCACCACTTTGATGTCACTCAAATATGTTTGCTTTTTTTTGCTTTTTCTTTCAATATAAATTAAGTTTATCTTTTTTTTATTCAGGTGAGAATTTTGGTGCGCGTTGATAAAATGAAAATAACTTCGACGAGTGTAGTCATTTAGCCTTTCAAAGAGCAGAATGCAACTACAATGAGATGAGATGACATTATATACATATATGTTTAAAGTATAGGTCATTTTCTTAAGAGAAATGAAGATGCTATTTGTTTTGATATCCATGGTAATCATCGTTTCAAGAGCAGTAGACCCACAGTTTCATAGTCTTCAAACCACATGACGGTAAATATCCATGTTATCGTCAAGTAAGTACTCTGTAATGCTACCTATACTTTTCGAATAAAAATAATCCAACAGCCAGCCATTGTGACTATTAACCAAGAGCGAACACATTTGATGATATTTGTCGAAGATCGATTTGTAACCAGTTATGCACCGCTTTTGGAAAATAGAGTAGAGAGAAATAATCTTCCCAATGAAGATGGTGGTTTAGAAATGCGTTGTTCAGAAGATAGCGGATCTACGTGGCTCGCCACACAAACAGTTTACACAGGAAACATCGAGTATTACACTGTAGTTTGTGGCAGTACATCGAACACAGTTTACTTGATGTTACAGGCACTTTCATTGGTTCTTGTGTTTATATCACGTAATGAAGTATGTGTTTTGGCAAACAATAGAGTAATTTTGTGCTGTATTTATTCTCTTATAGAGAATAACATGGTCAGATCCAATGTCTTTAGATGTGCTTCCTCCTCTACCTTTTAGTAAATCGATCAAACCTGCTGTTGGTCATGGGAGTGAGGTACTACATTTTGATGATTGATATACTGATCCATGACTTTTATTCTAGATCATCGGCTCATTATGTGAAAAAGGAAATTGTTCTGATGCTGGAACATTGTTGGTATAGAAAATACAATAAACGCTCCATATTTTCGCTTACAATTATCTGCCTTTGTAGATGCCATTTGTGTGCACTAATGGATGAAGCCATCTTAATGGAAATGGCTCATGTCCTAGTTGTTATGCATGTATTTTGAAAAGCGAAATGCCTGAGAAAAATCAGAATCGTCAAATGTAGTTTTACAGGAATAGCACATCAGTATACGCGTGAATCACCATTGGTGCAAACAATCAATTTGGATGCGGGCGCTTCGCATATTTATTTAAATAGACGAAACTTTTCTCCAATTCCTGGACATCGTTACTTTGCACGGACTACAAATGGTGCGATCCAGTTTACTGAATTTGGAATTAATTCATCTTTAATAGATCCTGTTACCAAAGCATGGACTAGGGTAGTTTGTTCGATTGAACGAATGTCTACTAATTCCAGTCGTATTCGTTTTAATGGGCCCGTTAATACGACAATACGTTCTAATTTAGCTCTTCGACTATCGTACGATGAAGCTCATTCATGGTCAGTTTCTCGTATATTATATTCTGGACTTAGTGCCTATTCGGATATAGCAATCGTTGGCAATGGAACTAGGGTTGCGTTAGTTTTTGAAAATGGTGAAGAGACATTTGCCGACAGAATTTTTGTAGCCATTGTTCCTGCATCATGGATTGAAAATGGCTAAAACAAAATGATACCAATAACTTGAGATTTAGAGAGTACGACTTCTATTACACTAATTAGATACTTCACCTCGATTATATGTAATAGTTATTAGAATAAAAGGCAATAAATAGATAATATAAATTTTTCAACATGTAATGTGTTGAAGTTTTTTGCGCCTCTCTTTATAGCATTCATTATTATTTTCGAGAAACGTCTCTTGTATAATTTTAGAAGCATCTGAGCTATATATTTTTTTAGTCCTTATTTATTTAATTTTCTTCGAAAACAACCGGAGTCAATTGCATGATGACCAAATCACTTTTGCTTTGTGATAAGACGTATCTAAACATTCATAAAAACAATTTTTCACAACAGATTAATAATCAGTTTTTTCCTGCTTACATCATTTCGAAGATCTTTAATTGCTGCTTTGAATTCATTGCGTAGCTGAATAATTGCATCTGTCTCTTTTTTAGTAATATTTCTATCAAATGATTCAACATCGTCCATAGATCTTATTCCACTTGTATTCGATTCTTGTGAACATGTTGCATTCTCTATAGTTATTCTAGAAAAAAATAAAAATGATATCACACAAAAAACCTTGATTTTCATTTCTGTTGACCTTTTAATTTTGGCTAATGCTTCATTTTGCGCATAAGCATAAGTTGATGCACTCTCAAATTCTTGCCAAGCAAGTTCAAGTTCCGGTTGAACAGCAATTACTTCTAAAATAACACAAAAAAAAAACAAAACAATAAAACATATAACATTTTCTATGAAAACTTACTAAACACTCGTTCTGATGGATTAGCATAATTATAACGCACTCGAAGATACCATTGATAAAATGTTTTCATCAAAGTTATAATATCAAATATAGTACTAAACGGAATAAATAATGGTGCTCGATCATAATATTCACGAACAACCATATATTGTTGATAATTCCAAATATCCGATTGAATTGATTGTACATCTTGAAAGCTCTTACTACGAAAAAGAAAAAAAAATAATTCATAAAATTTATTAAAATAAGCCAACAACTTACTTAAACATAGCAATAAGCAAATTGACAAGAAGAATATTAATTAAAAGCATATGAAAAGCAAGTAAAATATGCGTAGCAATACTTGGACTGTCATGTTTCGATTCTTTAAAAGAAAATTATTCGATTATTAGTTCATAAATTATTTATATCCTTCATACCGTCTAATCCATTTAATTCACCAGATACATTTGTATAGAGTAAATAATAAACAGGATATAGAACATAACGAAGTACATTACGAATACTAAATTCAAATGCACCATAAAAAGCCATCGATCGTGAAGCTACACCATAAGCAGTCATAACAATAGCAATTAAAATAGCAAAAAATGCTAAATTTTTCAACTAGAATACAAAAATTATCTTCAAAATATTTCTTTTATTGATTTTTTACCATCTTTCCAATCGAAACTAAATGTGGTCCAAGAAATGGATTAACAATAATAAATGAAAGAGATCCCATCCACCAAAGCCATAAATCGTATCCCATAATAATTCTATTTAAAAATTTCTATTAGCTTATCATCTTGAAAATAAGTTACCTAGCTGCTTGTAACGTTGCAGAATCTCCAACAGCTTGACATCGTAATATTAAACCAATATAGAATAAAACAAATGAGATCATGCATATTTGTTTGAGAAAATATCGAAAATAGTTATGACATTTGCCAAGAAATGAAAGACTATCTTGATTAAAAAACTTAACAAACAATAATAAGTCTTACGAAACAAAATAACGCTGGTTTCTACTTACAATTCGCAGTTCTTCTATAAACATACATGAAGCAATTATGATAACAAGAATTTCTACTGCATCGATTGATGGACGGTCGGCTTTAATCGGATCAAAATGAAATAATAGGACATAACTGAACAAAAACAAAAATGTTATATATTGAATCTGAAAATTTAAATACATATTTTTTAATTAACAAAATCAATTAAATAAATCATACATGATGATAGGTAAATTTAATATGTAAAGATTGATGAAATTGCCATATTTGATATAGTTTCTTTTTAATAGGTTCATCAAAATGACTAATAGCATATGGATCACAATAATTAATACCATATGGTTGTAAACTAAATAAGATAATGAACAATTAATAGACAAGATTGTCAGTTTACTTACATTGGTTCAGTCGGAAGTGGATTCTATTTACAAAAATAAAATATATCATGCGAAATGATATATGAATTATTCTCTTACTTGATCTACTGTTTGAAAACGCACAGTAAATGGTGCAAGTAAGCCTAAAGTCCACAAACCAATCAATTGTCCAATATAATATCGTAAATGAAATTGATCGGAATGTAACTTATCATACCAAATACTATTCTCTGCTTGCCGACAACAAGGATGTGAAGCAAATCTTTTGGAGTTAGCATCATCACACACCTACATAAAAATACGAAATTCTAAATAGTAGATTTTAAATTCTATCTAACCTGTAGACAAGTTACATCACCAAACATTTCAACGCGTTGTATAGCTAATATTCGAGCCATATTTGGATCATTTTTAAAACATAAATCCATACAATTAATAGCGTATTGTTCAAAATAATTAATCCAATAAGTAAGATTCGTCTTTTTATCTCCATGAACAGCATCAGAAGAATGATCACGTAAATGCGAAAGAATTTCTGTAGCTATTAAAGCACCACAAATACGATCTTTCATATGAGCAAGAAATACTTTAGCAAGATCCATATAATTCATAACAATAGACCAAAGAAAAAGATCACGAATAATATAATCTTTTGCTAACTGTTTATAAACAGTATCACTAGCAATCAATTGTCCTTGTTCAATATCTTCCATTGGAAAAATAATATTTGTAAAATGTTTAACTCTCATACGATTTTCTTGTTCTTCTATTTGTGAATCATAATAAAGTGGTTTCATATAGCCACCGACAAGAACTCGAAATAACCGATTGAGATCATCTGTTGAACAAATCACTTTTCGATGTTGATCGTTGGTAGTTTTCACGACATCTCGAAGTAACCAATCGTCTCGATTCTAATAACACACATTTTAAAATTTCCGTAGTAAAAATTAAAATTTTTATTTCGTCAAATATAATCTCACAAGATAATCTCTTTAGATGCCCTCTTCTGGCTTTAGGGGTCTCTACCTGTAGATGCTACATATTGTTCTAAAAAAACCTTATAAGAATTTAGGTTCCTATTGAGATGTGACTAAAGTATCGAAGTTATTTTACGTCGATTTTCTAGAGATCTCAGATTTTCTGAAAACTCGTATTTTAGAATTTTAACTTGAAAATTTGGGCGTATAAAGAACGTAACTAGACTGAATTTCATAAAAAAAATAGTTAGAAAATCTAAGCATAGTGTCTTCAAGATATGAAGCTTTCAAAAACACATGTTGTATACACTACCTTTAGAACAGGGTCTATATCCTGAAAGTCTTATATCTCATAGAGACT
Organism: Rotaria sp. Silwood1; assembly: GCA_905250075.1. Taxonomy (NCBI): domain Eukaryota; kingdom Metazoa; phylum Rotifera; class Eurotatoria; order Philodinida; family Philodinidae; genus Rotaria; species Rotaria sp. Silwood1. The sequence continues at coordinate 1,096,956 of CAJNOP010000050.1, read as the reverse complement.
TTGTTCAAAATGTCTGAATTTTCCAACAGGAGCTATTCTTGTTGAGTTCTCTAGATAGGCAAACTTTCTGATCAAATTTTTAAAATACGAATCTCCAGCAAATCTGAGTTCTCTAGAACATAGCCGTAAAATGCATTCAATACTTGAGTCAAATCTCAATAGGAATTCAAATCCTTTTACAATTTTTATTAGAACATTTTTCAATATCTATAGGTAGAAAATCATTGAAATCGGAAAAAGACATCTGAAGAGATCCCTAAGTTCGTTAAATTTAAAATTTCAATTTTGACTAGACGATTTTAAAATTTTTTTGATGAACAGAAAAAGATAAAAATCTTGATAATTAAATGTATGGATGCAGACGAGAGCAACTTCTGTGTTCCACTCATACTCTTATTTAATATTGACTAATAAATTTTGTACAATAAAAAAAAAATTGTTGCTACTTTAATATTGTTTGCCTTGTTTTACATTTTTCTGTTCATGTAAAAAAAGTTCAATTTTATCTAGCCAAAGTTTTAATCTTAATTTCAACTGGGCAAATGTTAAATCTGACTGAATTTTAATTTGGACCACAATATATTCATACAATAGCTTCTTCAGTATATAAAATTTTTAAAAATTTGCTATAACGTTTATTTTCTTTATTCATATTTCTTGCAGCAAATGGATTAAGTTTTGGATGAAAAAATATTTCATCTATTTCAAGTCCAAGTTGAATAAAATAATGAACAAATTTATGTCGTTGCTTTGTTAATGCTCGACAAAAAATTGATTCTCTATTGTAAATATTATCAAGAGAATCTTGAACAATCCATTCTTTTGCTGTATTAATACAATCCCAATCAAGGGCCAATTCAAGCAAATAATCAAATTTTGATACCATATCATCACGTTTATTCGAATTCAATTTCTTCGGTTGGATTTTATTTTCTACAGCTGGAGAAGAAAAAAATACCGTAACTTATTTTATATAAGATAAATTTGATATAAGATTAAAAAAAACTCTTACATTTACAAATACTTCGAAGAATTATTTCTGATAATTTTTCATCCTTAGTGAAATTGAATATACTAATTTTTGAACGAACCGTTGGTTGTAAGCAATAAAGAACCATAAGAATAATCTCATCACTGACCTTTTTCAAATTATCTGATTTAACAATTTTTGTTGCATGATCACTATCAATTCCATTTATGGCTTGAATCAATTCATCATACATAGAATTAAAATATTTATCAAATTTTATACGTAATCTAAAAAACTGAATTATAAAATGAATAATACATATTCTACATACCGATTTCGACTGAGTCGATTAGAGTCATCATCTTCTGTAGGTTGAAGATTAACAGAATGTAAACTAATCGATTCTCTTCCTTTGAAAGTCTCGCTTAAAGTTTTACGCGTGCCATTTTCGTCATTAATATTCACTGGTGTTGTCCAATTAATGTCAAGATCCATTTCTTGTGTTCGTAATAACCATTGAACAAGATAATCAGCGATACGACCAGTATTCTAAATGATCAAATAATAGATTCAGTTTATCAGTACATTCAATTAAAATAATTCACATTAATAATAATGACAGGAATATTACTACGAAGATCATTGTAGATTGATCTTAAAGAATCTTCGCCCCCTTCGAATAAAACTGATACAATGGGTACTAAAAATAGAAATTAAAACTAATTCAATGATCATTTGAAGAAACTGTATATACTTGATAAAGTTTGTTTTGCACGTCCATTAGCAATAGTTTTTGCAAGTCGAGTACGATAATCACCTATATTGTAAGATTGAAGCGTTCCATCGTCAAGTAATATAAAATGTGTATGATTCATTTCTAGGCTTTGCTGACCAGTTCGTAGTTGAGTAACACTTTTCTATTAGACAAAGAATACTTCAAATATAGACAATATGAAAATAATGTGTACCTTTTTTTTAGAGATTTGAACATTAAACGAAACTTCTTGACTGTTCGAAAATATTTAGACTTTTAATTTCTTTTATGTTCTTTATATTCTTTAAAATATTTTCTCTCTGCTGAACATATTTTCAGAATTAATATATAACTATACAAGCCGAAGAGCTGAAATATTTTTCCTGAAAAACATTATGTTTCACATATTATTTTAGCGTTTTTAAAAACATGCTTTTTTGACAAAAACATGAGAATTGTTCTCGTTTCTCAAGCACAGTATATACGATTAATCTAATCCTTTCTTTTCTCTATATTTACAAAGCGTTTCAGATGCTTACTTTTATTTATTTCAAAATATGCTCTACCACTAGTTTTTGCCCGGATTTACATAAAAGCTTCAGTTAAAAAAAGCACATGTATTTTTGAATATGCTCTCAGGATTTGGCCGTATGTATTTAAACAGAAGAAAATAAAAATAAACTAAAAGAAAATGTAGGCTATCCAAACAATGTTTAGAATCTGTAAAATATTTTTTAGCTTTATCTGACGTATTGAAAGTAAGAAAGAGATCATAGTTTGACCTTGCGATCTCAATATCTTCCGCTGGAAATCATGTTTAAATTTTGAGTCTCTCAAACGAGCAAAGGATGGATAAGAAGGCTAGGCGTTCTCCTTGTTATGGCGAACACATTTTGTAGTCCTTTTTTTAAATCTCCTAGTACATGACCAGTCTGAAATCGTTGGTAATTCACATCTCAGATTCTGACTATTTTACGGACGGGCCTTCGTCTGTTTGCTATGCTTAATCGTTTTAAAAATAATACTAGTCATGCGATAACGCGCTGGTGCTCGGCCACAAGCGATTTTAAATAAAAGACAAAAACGTCCACGATGCTACATAGGACGAATTGTAGTTTTATGCACTAATCGAGTTCGGACTAGTCTAAATCATGGAAGTATAAAGATGAAAGTCGAATTCGATCATATAAAAAAAAGTTAAAACCAAAAATAAACTTATCATAATTCAAGATTAAAAAAAAATAATTTTTATTACATCATGCGTGAATTTTATTGCAATTTATAATACTCGCAATCTAAACTATTTTTAAACTAAATTACTTCTAATTTATTTTACAGTCGAATAGATTTTCAAGAACATTATTAGGCAATTTCTATTGAGAAGTAATCATAAATCTAGATATTTTCACGTGCGTCTTTGTGCTTGTGCTTCAATATAAATTTGTAATTTGAGCATAAAAAAGCACAAATCTGTACTCTCCAGAGAGTTACTCGATAAACTCTGTGTTATTAAGCAAATGAAATGTTTATGAAATATATAAAAACATGGATGCATTAAGTATGTTAACGATATTTTAGACTAGACAAATTACTCTTTTCGATTACTTACAACTACATATCGAATAAACAACACAAAGACTAGGTATGATGAATGTAGATACGTTTTGAACTAGTTTAAACGTAGTTGAAGATCATTTCTCGAAAAAAGACGGCGACTATCGACAGGTGCGCAGGACGTTGTAGACCATAACTGACGGGTAGTGTGGACATTTTACACTAGTCTTGTTGGATGTTCGTACTTATTTTTTGTTGTCTTGAGCTATGACAATGTTTACTCTACTCCTGAAGATTTATAAACTTTCTAGTTATTTTGTTACTTTTATATGGCGCTCTTAGTTTTTCTCTAATGATATTCTTGACTTGTTTGTCTTTCTATACGTGGTATCAGTTTTGTTAAAAAAAAGACATAAAAATATAATATTTTATCCATAAAATAATAATTATAATATCAAACATTTCTATTGTTATACTCACCGATTCTTGATTTCGAGATGATGAAGAATTATTCAGTAATTCAATATGTTCTGATCGTTGAAAATCTTTCATATTTTTAACTGAACCATAATTACATACACCAATGGCTATTGTCCTGTCATCTGGCTTGGTCATTTTTCTCTTACGAATGGCTTGTCCGATGAGTTGTACAATACCAACATTTGCTCCATTAGTTAACAACCAAGTATCTAAATAGACTAGTGACAGTCAAAGTGTTCAGATAAAGAAAACTCTTCTTACTTGATTTACTCACAAATTTCACAAAATCATCAAGGAAATTAACTTCCATTTTTCCTCGTAATTTAAAATATTTATGTCCGCCTGTTACTTGCATTAAAAGTGCAGGACGTGGAATACGCCAAATATCAAGTAGTATCGTTTCGACAATAGCCGGATCAGTTTCAATATCACATCGTACATACTATTTCATTAAAACTAAACAATCAAAGACCTCTTGTCTTTTTCTTACCGGTGCTCCATTAATCAGAGAAATTCCTTGTTCTTTTGTGGAATCTTTAATGGTATGAATATCTTCACGCCATTTTTCATTTTGTTGCCATTGATCATTCGTAGTGAGATGTTCATGTTTAGTTCGATTACAATGACATAATTTGTCATTTGGACTATAACAAACAGATGAAAAATTTTTATTATATATATTTGTATAGGTACTTGTCGGGAAGAAAGGCTATACATCGACGACGATTGATAGGAAGCAATTTGAATGCAACATCATATTGAGCTGGATTCTACGAAAACAATATTTAAGTAACAAGACGAGATAAACAAGAATAAAACAGACGTACATATTTACGTTCAAAGTTTCTTCTCGACATATTTTTTTTTTAAATTTATCTTTCTGAAATTATTGAAGCTAATATTTTGTTCTTAAAACAAAAAAAAGAAGTAAATAGTCATTTAAGAAATAACTGTGTTTAAACGAGTAACAGAAAAATTTCCATGGTAACTCTAGTCATAAACTTGTTACAATTGACAAAGTGAAAGTATTGCAGCACGCTATTCATGAGAACATAACAATGTACTTTTATTTTTATTACAAAAAAGTGTCGCGCCTGCTTCTGTAAACGTTGAGAAATGTAATTTCCTTCGAAGCGTATGAGAAAAAATCTTTCATTTTGAATTACTTACGATGTATTTATATATTAAAAACTCTGTCAAAGAGAGTTTATAGTAGACATAAATAATTCATTGGAATGTATGCATCATGTTTTCTTTTGAATCTATGCAATTCTTTTTTTTTTATTTTTCATTTAGCATTTGATACTGAAGAACAAAATAAGATAGATATACATCAAATATCACAACCAGATATGTCTTGAAGTCACTAGGATTGGCGAGGACTAGATGATTTAGCCCTCCAATTCAAACATTTTTGGTAGACTTTGTTAGATTTTGTTCAAGGAGTTCATCTCTTGAGACGCCTATGATCATAACATTTCCAATCTATTCTCTTTTCTTATTCTTTATTTTATTTCTCATTTAGTAAATTGAAAATACTAAAAGTCAAGTTATTGACAACGTCTTTTTTAAATATATGTTCTTTCTAATTATTTATGTCATTCTTCAAATGAGTTATGCATATGAAATTAAAGATGAAATCCTTAGTCATTGAAAGGATTCGTATGAACATGAAATGAGAAAAAAAGAAAGTAAAATAAATGTTTCTTCAAGTCAAGAGAAAGAGTTTGCACAGTTCCTCGTTAACAAATTATTGTTAGCTAGGAATGATAAGATCAATCTTTTGAGGTTCGATCTCGATCATGTAGTTGTTTTTGTTTCTAAATATTGTTAATATTCATATACTGCTCAATACAACATTGATCACTGCGTTTTATTGAAAATATCATGTTGTTATTGGCAACTATTATAGGAAACGCCTGAATTATGATTTTACACACCTACACTCTACTGATTAATTTTCATAAGACACCAAGTATGAATTCATTTTAACGTCACATATTTTGAATAGTTTTTTTTGTGAGTATTTCTATAATTCAGTTTGACTCTATTTTTCACCGATTCTTGATAAATTCTGCTAAGTGATGAGTTAGCAGATGCGTAACAATTCGCGATTCTAAGAGGAAACATTTTCTTTATTTTTCTCTATTTGTATGCTGAACGAAAAATGTTAATAAAAAGAAACGATTAAATATTATTTATTTAAGTCAACACAAACACAGACACACACTACCAAACAGCACACTTGTTAACTCGGCTACTTCCTTGACCAGGTGTGCATTTGAATACACGATCGAATTCAGCAAAATTCGACAGTGGACCAAGAACTCTGAAAATAAAACAAAAAAAATCGTATAAAAGAATAAATAAATAACAAACAGAAAGATTATAACATACCTAAATTGTGCAAGTGAATGAACATCTGTTAAAACTTTATTTAAAGCATAAGCATCAGTAAATTTTGCGCACCATCCATGGGCATATCCAATAAAGAACATTTGTTCTTGAGAATATTTACTTAAGCCTGGTAATCTCTTGTCAACATTTGGATTTGCCTTTACCCAATTTTGATAAGCCTATTAATAAAGATTTACATTTTCAAAAGTTCTAACACATGAATATGATTAACTTACAAAGAATGAACTTTTAATTCCACCATTGTCAGCAATATTTTCTCCTTGTGTTTGTTCACCATTCAACTAAAAAAAAACCATATCAATTTATTATCGAATCAAAAACTAAAAGAAAAGAGACATTTTTATGGATTTGTTCCACTGTATAATTGCTATATTGATCAATGATGCATTGTTTACGTTCATTAAATTGGTCTATTGTACTATTTGACCACCATGGAACTCTATTTCCATCTTTATCATATTGACGACCATCATCATCAAATCCATGTGTTATTTCATGTCCGATAACCATGCCAATACCTAAACCAAAGAACTTTTTCCTAGTTAATGGAAATCAAACGATTACATACCACCATAGTTAAGATACCTAAAGTAAAAATATAACAATAAACAAATAGTTTTCAAAAAAAAAAAACTCAAATTTACTTGGGTGCATCTTTATTAAAATATGGCATTTGTAGAATAGCAGCTGGAAAAGCTAAATAAAGAAAAAGTCAAACTGATTTCCTAAGATGTTGTAAAAGAGAATGAAATATTACAGATAGCATTTGTCGATGGTTCATAGAAAGCATTGACTACAGTTGGAGGAAGATCACCCCATGCACGATGATCGACAGGTTCACGAAGTGTTCGAAAAGTTTCTCGAGTTTTAACTCGTTGCATTTGAAGAACATTATTAATGTATGATGTATTAAAAATATACTAAAATTTTTCAAATATCAATAAACATTTTCGAAATTTATTAAGTCGATATGCGATAATCTTACTTCAGCATACATTTTTTCCAATTGTGTTATATTATCACTAGCTACATAATCTGGATAACCAATATTTTCATAGATTGCCTGAGCCTACAAAGAAAAAAATGATAATTATTAATTTTTGAAAAAAAATTCTATTACCTTATCAACAGCTTTTTCTTTTGATTCCTTATCCATCCATGTTGCTTGTTGAAGCATTGTCATCATTGAACTTCGAATGTTTTTAATAAGCTCTTTTGATTGATTACGAGCATTATCATCAAAATATTTATTAACATAAAGTCTCGATACAGCAAAACCCATATTATCATTAACATAATTCGCACAAGTGTTTGCACGTGATGGTTCTGCCGTAGTGCCTTTGAAGACTCGATCAAATTGTTCACGAGTACTTCGAATTCGTTTTGGCATATTGCTTGCTCGATTCATCATAAAACGCCAAATTAAATAATTTTGTACAACACGAGATGGAGCGTGTTGAAGAATTGAGGAAACATTTGCTAAATAAGCAACTTCACTAACAGCTACAAGATCTGTGTCCATTAAATTTACACCGCCAAAAAGATAAGATTGACGAAGATAATTAGTGAAATCAAACTATAGATTTATATGCATTAGAAATTATTTAGATAACTTTAGATTAACTCTTACATCAACTTTGAATGATTGTGCAAGATTACCAACAGTTGTTCGAATCGTTTCATTATCTCGAAGGCGTTGTTCTGATTCAGTCCAATGATACTAAATTAAATACTTTATATATAACATTCAAAAAGAACTCAAAAGAAATTACTTGAGAAATATTTTTTTCTAGTAAATACATTGCAATTACATCAGTGATAATTGCTGACGTGTCATTTGTTAATGCTGTCGCTAAATCAGCCATAAATTGACGATAGGCTAGAGTAATATCAGTTTCATTATTGTAATATTCTGTTTCTTGTAAACCGAGAGTACCTTGTCCAAGCTGAAATATTTTTTTTTTGTTAACAAAAACCCAACGAATAAAAATTATTATTTCTTACTTCAATATCATAAACTGATGAATTTTCTTGATTCGTTGCTGTATTAACACTAAAAATAACTCCATCATCATATTTACGTAATTTGAGTAAAAGATCTGATAAATTAAAATTTGGAGGACTCCATGTATGACCTTGTAAAATAGGCCATCCACCAAGTTCATTATTAACAATGGAAAGAACAGATTCAACACCATCAGTTTCGATACCAGCTTCATTTATACATGAATCATATAAACGGCGTGCATTTATTATGGCGTTTGGTTCAACAGTTCCATTGGGTGGTTTTGATGATAAAAGATCTAAATAAACAAGATTGAAAATGAATTAGAAACGCTTAAAATCATACCGATTATGTTTAAATCCAATTGTGTATCCAAAAGATTGAATATATTTTGAACACCACCTACAATAAAGATTTTATTATCTTTCATCTCTTTGAAAAAAAATATTAACTTACTATCTTCTGGAATATGAGCATTTTTTAGCCATGTTCCACAAGCAAAATGATAAAAATCTTCACAAGGATTAACTGTTTCATCGATGGAATCCAATAAATAATCCGCTACAAACATTAATTTATAGAAATTATTATATTGAAATGTGAGAAACATACCTGCTTTGACACAATAAGGTGTTAAGCATAAATCGTCGCCGTCTGAAAATAAATAAAATTTATATCTTATAAAAATGAAAAGACAACGTGGAAGTCAGTACTATTTGTTTTCTTTTTGCCTTTTTCAAGACCAAATAAAACTGCCATAACGATGGTCGAAATAAGAAGAAGAACAATCAAAACAATCAACCATCGTTTGTGACTCCTTTGTCGATGATTCACTAGCGGCTCGGCATCGCTAGAAATAACAAAACATTTCATGTAAAATATTGCTTAAATCGAAGAAAGATCATCGAATGATAATTTTTACTGGTTTTCATATGATAATGATATACATACTTTACAGTTGTGTTCATTGTATTGCCAACTCAAGTTAATCTAAAAAGTAATTTTAACTACTTTGATTAATGCTGAATATAACAAAAAAATCAACTTTGACCAAAAAGCACAACACACACACAGGCATACGAATAATAGTGAGACTTTTTTTGGTGTTGATACAACATATAAAGGGAGAGCTTTCATAGTCATTATTATCACCGGGCAAATTCTACTAGTGATAAGATATCATTTTATTCATTACTCCTTTCGCTATACTTTGCTCTTGTGATTGTTTCATATTACCTTGATATTATTTTGAAAACGATAAAGATAAACTAGTCTTGCGGTGTATTTTTCATGAATACACAGTTCGTTTGTAAAATAACGAAGCATACATACAATAAGACAATTTATTCGATCATCGAATTTGAATATCATGGCTTTTTTATTCAGCTCGTGGTTACTAATCTCTAAAACTAAATAATTTTGTTTCAACTATATATTTTATTGCGACACCAACTTTAGTACAAATTATGATTCTTGTTCATAAACATATCTAACTTTTCCATTAATACATTATTCCAATTCCATCTGTCAGAAAGATGTTTTAGAAAATATGAATGCTCATTTAATGATTTAAATGTCATTCTTGATAAATTTCATATAAAACTTTGTACAATACTTCAAACAAAATTATTTCTTTTCTAGAAAACTTTTAGATAAGTTTTGTAATAGATTTACTACAACGATGAGAATCATTTTATTTCATGAGGATTTTGTTAGCACAAGAATCTCACAAAACAAAATCTGTATTTTGATCAAGGCATGAGTCATCTGTAAAAATATGCATCTTCTGATATATGAAAGAATAGTTTTAGACTATCAAAGTCTGTCCAGATTAGAGACCTGCGGCAACAACTTTTTTTGGTTCCGTGTTCCCGTTCCCGTAATGCTTTGAGAATAGCTATAACGATTTCATTATTCACATTCATCAACAATACTCCTACTTGATACTAGCGGTTAGCGACATCACGTTTCTCACAATACAAGATTCCGTATATTAAAAGTAAATTTCTGATTCGAGACTCATAAACCTATTGAAACTTGAAACTTCAAAGTTGAAATTTCAGTTGAAACTTGAAACTTCAAAGTTGAAATTTCAGTTGAAACTTGAAATTTCAATTGAATTCAAGTTTCAAGTTTGAGATATATGTAATCTTGATGATCCCAGCTTCGATGCCGACAACGACGATGGTGATAAAGAATATCGTGATTCTCATAATCTATGTTTGAATGAACTTGTCTGATTTTGTTGACTGATATTTGTTATCTTTTCAATTATATTTCAACTAGTTATTATAAATCGAATACTGTAATATTAACAGATTTTAATGTAAACAGAAATCGGACATAAGATTTGCCGAGAACAGAAATTTTTAATACGATTCCCGCCCCCGTGTTCCCGTTCCCGGAGTGTCCACCAGAATCCTCGTTTCCGATTCCCGCGGGAAACGGGACGAGAAAATACGGGAAAAGTCGTTTCCGCAGGATCCTAGTTCAGATACTTAGTGAATGTTTAGTATTGGTCAACTGAAGTATAGTCATTATTTTCATTGTTCATCCATATTTTTATTCGTGATAGTAAACTACACTACAACGTTTGAAAATTATCATTCGTATGGTTTTTTTGTAAACATATTCTGTCATACGATCATTTATACAAAATAAATGAACTGTGAAAAGTTGTTGAAATCGATTGCGTCTTGATCTATATGAAAATTAGACTACTAATTGTGTCCAAATCATATATATAACATTCTAAAAATCATATATGATGATAATTTCAGAGCGAGAAATATAGCGAAAATGTATAAAGAAGCAAAAATATACAGAAATACATGTTTTTCATGTAAGAAATGCAATAGATATGATCATAGTGTTTGATTTATTATATTTTTATGGAAAAATATTTAAATACTTACACTTGTTTTCTGTTCTGCATTGTTGATCGTTATTCTTTAATATTCAATGTGGTAAAGTTATGCTTTTTGATATGAACATCAACATTTATACTTCAAATTTGCATGAAAAAATTCTCTATCTAAAACTCAGAGGTCTTAAGTAAGAATTAATATAAAATACTATAATAGTTTGTATATCTTAAATTAATAACAAGAAAGCAAAAAAGAACCATTGGGCAATAACTGGTAATATCTATGCATAAAAATGAACAAATTTTGTTTTAATTATCTATTGACCTGATCTTATTGAACTAGTTAGTTAGATGTTGTCAATGAATAACTTTATGAAATTTTCAGTGCGAGGAATTCTAGAAAATCGTCTATCGTTTGACTCTATTGATATTAAAATTAGAAATTGGTTTCTTTAATTGGTATTCTATCAATTTTTATTGCTTGTCACATATATGAATAGATATATAAGATTTTATTTCTTTTTAATGATGATAATATAAAATAGTTTCTGTCACAATCGCTTTCACGTGAATGAATTCACAATAAAATTGTATGTAATCATCAAATATATTTCTCACTGAAGAATTGCTTAAAATATCTTCAAAAAGTTTCTACAGCCATGGCAATCAGCTTTAAGACGTATGTAGTCGATTTCTTCCATAAATTTTCATTTTAAAGTTTTAAAATCTAATTGTCTTATTTTATTCTTATTTAATGTTACTTCAGCTTTCATTTGTTTTCTGGTGTAATTTATTGATTATAATTGAAATTTTGTCTATAAAATTAAGATAGATATCTGAATACGTTCCGTCTTCAATTCATAGTATAATTGGGTGTGTACAAATTAATGGCAATAGATGATAGCAACTTTTTCATCATACTTCAGTGTTTCTTAGACTTTTTAAATGTTTTTATAAATTTTATTCATGTTCTAAAAAGATTTAAAATAATGTGACGATGTTTCGTAGCTAGATGTTTTATTTTAATTGCATATGATTTCTTGTGATGTTTTAATACACCATTATATACATCATAACAACGATGTATATTAGGAGTATTATTATGTGATTGACTGACATCAGAATGATACTCAGGTAAATAATCTGCATAAACCTCCAATGTGTTTTGATAACATTTAAATGTTTATGAATAAATCTCTATAGTTCATGTTTACGAACTATATTATTTAAATCCATATCAATATTAGAATACATTTCACTAAATGCTTTTTTAACAGCCTTAGATGCTTTTTTTTAATGAGATTCAAGTAATTACTTAGAAACGATTTGAATGATAGGCACTTTTTTCAACAGTGCCATTGTCAAAGTCATGAGAACAACGAATGATGCCCAAATCATATGGAGAGAGAGAGATGATTAAAGAAACGAAGATAATATTTCTTAGCTTTACCAAATATACTCATGTCTGCTAAGATTTTCTAAACGAGAGAAGACTCTTTTTTCACCATAGTATTCATTTTTCATATGCTCGAAAACTACTTTTTAGATGATAATCATTATCCGAGCATAATGCCAATTGAATAAATCATACTTGGTTACCATCATTTACTTACGTCAATCATTCAAAAGATCGACTCAAGCATGATTAAAATTTCTTTTTCATTTTGACAATAACTTAATGTTGTCATATCATCGATATGTTTAGTTGTGAGATTGGAATCAGCATTATTTTAAAAATAATACTTGTTCAAGTTCATCATGAATCGAGTATAAAAATCGAAGATCTACGAAATTATCTACACTAGTCGAAAGAAATGAGTTAATTGAAATAAATTGATCGATTAAATTTCCTAAAACTATTATTTCGTTTTTTTTGCCATCATTGCACCTCGACCAAAGCGAAAAAGTAAAGAACTTTGGTAATTGTTCAATTTTTGAAGATCCATAATAAAAGTCAAAATAGAACAATCAACACTTTAAAAGTGAGGAACTCTCGCCAAGGACGGTGCCATGTCTATAAATAAACTTATCATCGATTCATTCAATGTCGAGAATGCACTAAAAGAACGTTCAGTTCCAGATGGTGAACTACGTATCGATATTTGAATAGCAGATGATTTCATTAGAAGTGACAGGAAGTACTCTATCCCGCTCTTCATGGTGTACCAGTGGCTACTACAGTTCTGTCGCCATTATTGTTGGTTGTTGTTGGCTTTCAGTAGGTTCACGTTACGGAAAAGTAACAAGAAAACAAATTGCTCATCATATTATACTATAAACCTTATCTGATCAATTTATACATTCTAGTTTGTTGGATTCGTTTGGAAATTAATATCTGTACAGAATTGAAACAATTTCATATGGATAGTAAAAAGAAAAAGAACAACAATTGAAAGATCTCAACAAAAAAACTGTCACCTATTTTCCTTCAGAAAAGTCGAATATTAGTTCTATTCATGAAAATGCATGAAAGATTAGTGATTTGAAATCATGAAAACAAATACTGGCAATCATTTTTTGAAATTGTATGATTATGAAATTTCCTTTTTATATGTTACATTGAGTATAAACAAAAAATTCTTACTTTAGCTTCTCGATAATGAAAAAAAGAAGACTATAAATCATAAGTCTAAGTCTCTAGATATACAGAGTGTTCCTAAAGTTCGCCGGAAAATAAACCTGAATAACTTTTTGTAGTTCAATCAATTCATGCTTTTCTTTCATCATTTGATTCCATACTCATCAAAGTTTTATTCAGCATATTTCAGATAAAAGAATTGTATATCTATAAACATCATAGTAACAATTATTCTGTTTATGACAATATTTGAGTCACTTAAGGTTATTAAACCAAAGCTTTTAGTCGAATTTGACCAAGAAACACGTAATTAACATCGTATTAAGAAGTTTTCCGAATGTTTTTCTCAGACTAGTATTGTAGCAAATCAGAAAAACTCTGGTCGTCTTATAGTGATGTCTCAAGGAAAAGGTATTGCAGTATATTTTGGTAATGAGAATGTATTAGCATCAAAGGTTCTTGCTGTTTACGAAACTTCTTTGATAGTATATTGATTCATGATAGAACTCAGTAGGTAATTCATTCAACACAAGGAGGCTTTTCTGGTTTCAACGATTGAGTAGATCGATTTTACAAGCAATATTTTCAATATCATAAGGGTTTCAAAGACGTATTTCGATTTGATGAGCTTCACGTCTATGTTACGTAGCACCATGACAATTCTTTTCTATGCAAATATATGGAAGATGATATCTGTAAGGTGTCCACTAAAGGTCCCGTTGAAATCACAATAAGAACCGATAACGATAAACAAAAATTTTTTCCAAAGAATTCTATGCCATGTCCTTTTTTTTGAATATTGAGAACTAGTAAACGTACATGTTTCAGTTAATTGTATTCATTTCGAATAATATATGCACATGAAATTATGCGAAACAATACTTTAAAAACATGCAATAAATTAAAGAAAATACACAATATCACTTAATTTGTTCATATGTAGTTCATGTTCTTTTTCCTTCAGTCTTCTGGAGCACTTTATATACATATATAGGTAGAATAGTTATTGAGTATTACAATGGAAAATAATCCAGTGTACTCATAAGAGCAAAAAATGGATTGATAGTACAAAGAACTATGGAGAAGATCCACATTTTGAAATTGTCAAAAAATAAACTAAGGCCAAAAGCAAAATAAACAATAATCAGAAACAAGCTCGTTAAAATAAGATGGTTTCTTTTCTTAAAAAAACTATTTTAAGCCGATTGTTTTTCATTGTTTCTTCATTTTCCTGGCAATTAATTGTGCTAATAAAATGAATAGTATCAAAAAGTTAACTTTCTACTAGGTTATCATCAATGATCGAAACAACACCATTTGAAATATTAAGAACTTGTCACAGATTTGTTTCATAATTTTCGAAGCGGTATTTCACTTGAAAATGTTTCATATCAAAAGATCGCTACAATAAACTGAATTCCACATTTAATAGTACATAGAGATTAGGGGTGTCATTTATCATTTAATTTATAATAAATATAAATTTTTCATAATTTAATTTACGCGTAAATTAAATTTAAAGTAAATGTAAACTGACATCCCTAATAGAGATTCAAACCATAGATTGGTGAAATAACATTCATAGGGTCAAGGTTTCTGTTTCTTGAATGACTCATAACTATTCTGCTTGTTATTCTGTGTAACATAGGAAGAAAAAATAAATATTACGAAGTATTCTTTTTCTTTCTGCTATGTAAAAAGAGAACAACCTCGTATTAATCATGTGCTTTGTTTTCAATCGTAATGTTGTAAAATGTTAGTTTTTTTGCTTCATCATTCTGACAAATACAGTTCAAGAATTTACTATAAAAGTGGATATTTTTCATTGATTAATTTATACATCTTACTTTTATTTCATATAAACTGTACAATGTCTTTGAAAATACAAATAACTCCTCGTCGTTCAAATGAACGCGGTCGTGCTGATCATGGTTGGTTAAAATCATTTCATACTTGGTCATTTGCTTCGTATTATGATCCACGTTTTGACGAAGGTTTCGGTTGTTTACGTGTAATAAATGAAGATCGAGTTCAGCCAACAAAAGGTTTTGGTACACATTCTCATAGTGAATATGAAATATTTTCATATATTGTTGATGGAGAATTACAACATAAAGATTCAATGGGAAATACAGAAATAATTCATCGTGATGAAGTTCAATTCACATCAGCTGGAACTGGTATTCAACATTCAGAATATAATGTTCATAAATCACTTTGGGTTCATTTTATTCAAATATGGGTTAAACCAAATCAATCAAAGCTTAAACCATCTTATACAACAAAGAAATGGTCAGAAGAAGAAAAATTAAATAAACTTTGTTTATTAATTGATGATATAAAAGATTGTGATGAGAAAACAATTGCCATTCATGCACCATTATCTATGTTTGCTAGTATTTTACAATCAAATAATTCTCTTAAACATGTTTTCAAAAGAACAAAAGGATATATTCATTTAATTATGCGAAGTGGATATGATGTAAAAGATGGTGCAAAAATTCGCATCGGACAAGATGTTATATTAGAAGAAGGTGATGGAGCATTTATTAATTGTGAAGAACTAAATACTGAACTTTCTATAGAAAATATTGGATCGGTTAATGCTGAGTTTTTATTATTTGATCTTGAATAAAGATTGCATCTAATGCATAAATGATAATTGAATTTTCTTTTTTTATACAATTTTCTTTACTTTTTTAATTGAATTTTTTTGACAAACTTTCTCAAATAATATACACTTTTATCATGATAGTTTTCCTCGTCAATAGAGTTTATATATATATGTATAAATATTGCACTGTAAACAAAAAAAGTAACCAAATTAATTCATGCGGTAAACATCTTAGTCTATTTTTTGTATGAAAAAGATATTTTATAGAATAAAAATCCCGACGACAAACTTTAAAAAATTAACTATTAATGATTAAAAACATATTTTCGTGATATTCATTCATGTATAATGCTCTCATATGATGCAAGTAGTTCGGATCCTATAAAGATATATATAGCCATAATCTAGAAGAATGAATTCTAAATTGTTCGACTCGGTGTTCGGATAAATAATGCGAAATAATAATATAAAAAAAAAACACTAGAAGCATTTGTATATCAATTCACATGTAAAAATTTCTGTTTTCACCATTACATGTATATGTTATAGTCAAAATAGAAATTTAATCAAATTTTAAATTAGCTTAATCAAAATTGAAATTTTTATTTCGTCTAATATGATCTTAGTCGAAACTAAAATTCCAACTTTAACTAGACGATATTGAAATTTTTCTTGGATGAACAGAATAAAGTCTTGATAATAATGGATGTCGATGATGGCGAGGTCTCTATCCTACTGACGCCTTCAATGAATCATATAGTATTGAATCATTTAAAAACTATGCTTGCGACATCAATGACGATAATAACACCCTCAGACTAATCAATTCAAAATAAATGACTAAATTAGTAAATGATGGCCCACAATTATAGTCTATATTATGACAAACCCATTTGATAAAGTAAATAGAAAAACAAAAAACGAACATAGATGGGCTTGATAGTGTCTTCGGTTGTTTTGATTACCAATATAAAAATACTTTAAAAATTAATAAGTTTTTTTCTACATGAAGGTAATTATATAACGAATATCTCAAATACATAAATTATGTTTCATCAAAAATATGTGTATTACAATCAATATTGGTACAGATGAGGTATTTGCTTTTACAAGAACCTATAATAAATGTATTATTTTGCTTAATCAATTTTGTGTTTTATTCAAATTTGAGCATCTGATCCCACTATTATAGCATCATATTCATTCTTCAAAGAGTCATCAAAAAAAAAGTTTTCTTTTCTTTCTTCATCAACTAAATTAAGGTATGTCATTTTTTACTCATTTTTTTTTTCGTTAATTTTCTCTTTCGTCTTCGCATAGTTGGTGAAGCGAAACAAGTGGGGGATAGAGAAAGATAAAAACAAAAAATAATCGAACACTATGTTTTGCCTTTTACATTCTAGAGACAAGACGACAAAAAAATAGTGAATGTCCCTGACCATGTCTCCTCGCAAATTTATGTTTATATCGATATATTAACATCGTAGTATTAATGTTTACTTTTTTAAAAATTGAATCATGAAAACTGCTGTTTTTCTTCCTAGTTTTCTAATTATCATTGAAAAATCAATGACCTATTTGAATCTAATGATAAAAAATTTGACTAATAATGTTTTTTTTTTCCTAGATTCATTGCTATGCCGGTGCTACGATTTCCTTCTCCTCACGAAAAAATACGTCCTGACGATATTGAACTCATCTGGCCTTCAATACAATTACAAAATTCTGAGGATCTCGAAGCAATCAAGGGATCCCTGCTCGGTCTAGCAATAGGAGATGCACTTGGAGCAAACGTAGAGTTTCGTCCTCGAGAATATCTGGTCACTCATCCTGTCCGTGATATGGTAGGTGGAGGTACATGGAATTTGCCAGCTGGTAAATGGACGGATGATACTGCTATGGCTTTATGTCTTGCTTCATCACTTATCGCTCAAAGAGGTTTCAATCCCTATGATCAAATGGTTCGCTATAAATGGTGGTATAAACATGGGTATTTATCTTCTACTAAGCATTGTTTTGACATTGGTGATGCAACTCGTGATGCATTAGAAGAATTTCATAATCGTCAAAATCAATTGAAGAGAAATTTAAACTGTCGTAGTGAATCGGAAGTTGACCAACTATCGTTTGATATCATTCAACAAGCCGGTTTTAATATATACTGTAGTCGACCAGGTGTCGCCGGAAATGGTGCTCTAATGCGTCTTGCTCCCGTGCCGCTCTTCTTCTATCGAACACCTTCTCTTGCAGTTGAACTATGCGGTGAAAGTGCTCGTCTCACACACGGTGATGATGTAGCTGTCGATGCGTGTCGTTATTATGGAGCACTGATTATTGCAGCCATTTATGGTGAACAGAAAGAAAATCTGTTGAGTAACCAATTTTATCATTATTATCAAGAATGGTTTGGTTCTCGAAAACTTCATAGCGAAATTCTCCGCGTCGCCAATGGATCGTTTAAAAAGCCAAGAGGTTATAAAGATGGAATTCGAAGCAAAGGATATATCGTGAAAACACTTGAGGCAGCTTTATGGGCATTTTGGAGTAGCGATTCTTTTGCAGAAGGTGCACTCAACGCTGTGAATCTTGGTGATGATACAGATACTGTAGCAGCAATCTATGGTCAATTGGCAGGTGCCTATTACGGTTGTGAAAACATTCCAAAAACATGGAGAGATAAATTGTATGCCAATAAATTGATCGAGTGTATTGCTGCATGGTTACAAACTTTAGGTCAGTCAGATACCACATTGCCTGAACAACAAAGATTGAACCAACGAATTTCTTCAGCGGATCAATCACTACAATCTATAGATATGAACTTATTACAAGACAGAAGATTTGAATCAACAATTAATGAAATACGGCAACAAAATCTTAATGAAAAACACAGCAGATCAATTCCACGACATCCTCGTTCTGGAATTAGTTATTGGGCAAGCCAAAATTTCAGGCATAGTCAGGAGATCGAAAACTGAAACAATGGAAATTCAATATTTGAAACGAACCTTCTACAAAAATATTTTCCATCTTAATAAAAATTAAGTTTCAGCTTATCGATTCTGATAAGGTGTCACTGATACATAAATAGTTGGTTCTATGTTCTAATGAATACTTTTCTTGTGTTCTTTTATGAGAACCTTTGACATCAATATATTGTAGAACGACACTTTTCGAGATTTAGCATCTCCATTCTCATTTTGATTAGAACATATTCATTTCACTATTGACTTTTCTATACCACTTTAATGAATGACATTTTTGTATAGTGATTGTGACTGTTTCAGGTCGTTGATATTTATTAACATCAAGTTTGATGATCTCAACACTGATAGTTGTATTAACATCCGTAACAAGACTTCACACATATCGATCAATAGTTTATGATTTTTGTAAATGTTTTAAATCACCAGCTAATTCGACAGTAACTGCATCTACATCTGTTCACATTGAATGTTACGATGAAGCCAAAATTTTATTTTCTTGTAATAACAGTTATGCTTTCTTTAGAAGCGAAAAATTATATCTAGTTCATCATTGAAGTCTACGATACTTCATCAGTAATTGAGAATTGTGAACTAAATTTTTCTATCAGATCTACGACGACGTATCTGAAGTCAAATTTAATATTATTTCATGAATCATTTAAAATTGATATTAATCGATATCTAAGATGAACATATATTTGAGTGTACCACCTGAGAATGAGTTCAAAATCATTCTATCTGTTAGAGACTTTGATGAAATTTCGAATACGAATATCTGCGTTTTCCTTGTGTTGGTCTCAAAAAACAAAGATATCTAACTTTTTCCATTTTTAGATTCTTTCTAATTAGTAGACGTGTTATGTCATTGCTTGCTTTTGTCAAATTTGCAAGAACAAGTTGTTTTATTTGGAGAAAGTAACTTAATATGAGAACAAATCGATATACAAGAATCGTCTCGTCATCACAAGTGAATATATCATATCTATTTTGCCAACTTAACTCTCTATCGACGGCGCCTTTATGTTATCGAAAATGATAGGTGATTGATCATATATAAACTTAGTAGTTGCGAAATATAGATGTGATATTTTCAATTGTGATAATGAGACGACTCCTGCATATTGATTTATCCTCATATCAAGTCGCTTTCTTCAAATAAAACTACTTGTTCTTGCAACTTCGACAAAAGTGAATAGTGGCATGATACATCTACTAATAAAAAAGCCTAAACATGGAATAGTTAGATACCCTTGTTTTTCGAGATAGACACTAGAGAAGCTAAGACATTCGTATGCGAAATATTCATCGAGATCTCTAACAGATAAAGTACTTTTGAAATCATTCTCAGAGAGTAGACACAAATATGTTTCTTCATTAGACGATAATATTTAGATGAAATGCAATAAAATTCATACAATTATGCATGCTTCGTTGAAAAACTGAGAAATTACTTGAGAACTTTTCTTATGCAACATACTTCATCAACAAAAAGAAATATTATTTAAAAAAAGATCAGCGAATCAAAATAAGAATTCAACTTTACATGAATTATTCTAGACGAAAACAGACAATATTTTTTTAGAGATATTAACTACAATTATTTTTTTTATCAGATTATATGATTTTCATTCTATCAAATTGGAAAATTGATCTTTTCTATACATCAAGTTTGATGATCAATTTCATTCCATTTTTACGATAATGAACAAATAAACACGAGTTAAGCAAATGTGTTTTGATTCGTGGTGGCAGAAGAATGTCAACATAGTGTATCAAATAACAGTCTTCACATTAATGTTGACTACAAAAAAGTTTGAAAGCTCTTTTGCTGGATTAAACAAAAAAAAAAAGAAAAAAAATGTTGAGTTACCATGGTATGTGCTTCGTCAAGGTGGAAGACATATTTTAAGGAGAAGAAGAATTGTGCAAGTTATTGAAATGAAGATGAAAGAACGAATGATTTTCGTTAAAGTAAATCGTGTTGTAAAGCACACAAGACGTTGCCGACAATCGAAGTATAGGTGAGGGTTTCTTTAATGTTTTGCACTGCCTGCAAGCATGTATAAAGCTTTTGTTTTCGCAATACGTTATTATTTATTATCAGATAACTGCTACTCTACTCAAGGGAGTTTCGGACCAGTTATTAGCATAATGAGACTTTAGGTAACTTAAAATCATATTTCTTAGCCAAGTATAGACTTGAACTACGACAAAATTTCGGAAGAAAGCAAATGAATCGTTGCCTCAAGAAGAAAATACTTGAAGATAGCTGCAAAAAGTTTCATGATGTTTATTATTCGTTCACTAAAAATAGTTTCTTCCATATATTGGTTGTACCTTACCGCATACTTTAAAGCCACTTAAGATCGTCTTACATAAATAATAGAGATATAAAATCGATGAAACAAATTTATATCCTTTTCAAATTGTCACTTTTTCAAGTTCATTTTTGATCGAGACACGGTCATAGTATTGTGGTCGTCTCCAAAGCGGCACTATAATGTTGACCTCCGGAAATTCTGTTAGAATAAATTCTGCTGAAATGCTATAAGAATTTGTTTCAAACTTCACCTAAAAATTGTAAGTAGGCAATCTAATTTCTTTATATACTCTAAATTATAAAATAGGAACGTTTTCTATCAGTTCATGTTTACGAAATTTTGTCAATGTGCTCATACCAAACGGAAAAGTCCAACCTAGATAAGTTTTTGATATTTTTTTTAAGAATATAGTCATCTCAAATAGACCTTAAACAGTCCATGATAAATGCAACGAATGATCGAGAGTTAAAAAAAAGTTTTTTTCTCATTCTGTTCGAGTATCAATTGCTTTTAATAGATCAGCTGAATGAGATTTATAATTGTTCTTGACACAATATTTTTACCTATTTTTTGATTCAATTAAATTATAATGTATTGTCTGTTAAAAAAAAATAATGATCATGAGCATTTTTGCAATAATTCAAGAAAGAAAAGAACTAGAGAGCTGCGATTTTTACCAGCCGAAAGAGACAACACTAGAGCATCTTTTTTTTCCAATATTGTATAAGACAAAATCATTTTAAAACCAATAATTTCTACAAAACATTACAAAAATCCATGAAAGCAGTCGGTCGTTCCGATGAAATTTTGGTTTCGATATGTGATTTGGATAGAGAGACCTTACATCTATAGTTTAAGATATAATTTGAATGATGATATTCACGCATTATAATGTTAAGCAAATCAAATTCTTTATTTACTCCCTCGAAAAGTATGAATTTCTCTTCATTTTTAAGTAAATTTTCTTACTTTTTGTCAAAATTTCATATGAACGATGGCTCATTTTTGTGCGTTTTTTTTAATGTTTTGTCAAAACGTTTGATTTTAAAATGATTTCGTCTGATACAATATTGAAGAAAAAGATGCCCTAGTGTCGTCTCTTTCGATTGATGAAAACCGTAGCTGTTTAGTTCTTTTCTTTCTTGAGTTATTGCAAAAATGGCCGCGACCATTATTTTTTTTTCAAACAGACTATAGTATTTGTTTGAACATGTGCCTTCTTGTTTGATATAACGAAACTCATAAAAGACATATTTGCTTTGTCAATCATTGATAATGATAATTCATTCATATAGCCTTATTTTTTCTCTGCTCAAGTTTTAAATGGAATTGACAACATAGGAAGAAATTGATAGATTTTTCCAGCACCGTTTATATGTGTCCACTTCTAGCAAACCGTCAATCTAGACTGACATCAACTCGAAGAATGTTTATTATACTTCCAAAGTACTAGATCACTTATTTTAAAGGATATTCTTTTTATAAGTAAAAGGCTGTTTACAGCAGCTTTATTTTTTTTATTCAATATAATTAGTGTAGGTGATTCGGTATTTCACGTGCCATTATCATGCTAAAAGTTGAAATTACAATTTAGAAAGAAAACTCAAGAATACATACCAAGAAAAAAAGCAGAAACTATTAGTTATTTTTCTTTCCAGTGAACAGAGAAATAAATACCACTAACAGATGTTTTAACTGTTAAATATGCACCTATTTGGCAATCAAAACATATGTTAATGGTGTTTATCTGATTTTCCATTCAAAAGAAGGAAAACCAATAGTTTCTCTTTTTTTTTCTGGCAGTTAAATTTGCAAATATTCAACTGTTAAAGCATATGTTAGTGGTGTTTATCTGTCTTTGTACTGCAAAGAAAGAAAACTAATAGTTCTTCCTTTTATTTTCTTTGTATACATTCTTGAATATTGTGTCTAATTTGTAATTTCAACTTTTATCTGAACAATAATATGTAAAATATCGAAACGTCATTTCTATTATGCAAATTGTTGTCCATTATCAAACATACATATTTTAAAAGGATATTCTCTTAATGACTTCAATAATGATATCAATGATTCCAGCATCCAATTCTGTGAATTCTTGACGAAAAGACACGGGAAAAATGCTGTTTCTGGACAGAAAACTACGTACGAGAGTAAGAACTTTGAAGCAGAAGTATGATGATAATATCTAGTGACTAGCTCGCCTCAGTTAGGATTGTTTATTACGATCACTGTGTATATAGAGATACTATGCGTACTCAAACTGGGATTACTAATATAAAAGATCAGTTGCGAAAGGAAAAACGCTTCTATACAAGTGAATATTCAAGGTCACACTGTTGACTTGTTGAACAAATTTTAAAATGACATATCAACTATTATGCTAAATCATTATGTATGTTAAAATTACAACTCAAATATGATTTATGTTTTACATTTTTGCCGTAGTTATAGGACATTTGTATGTGAATTATAAATTGTAATTGAAATAAATTTTGTTTTTGCTTTTCTGCCGCTGCTAAAGGGCGACACTTGATGAATTATAATTTATGCAGTTGATGGTTCATTTATATTCTACCCCGAATTAGTCAACTCATTCGCTAAGCATTAAAAAAAAGTTGTAATTCACTCATACATAGAAACGTGTCGAAACTTGACATTGTGTCAGTAAGAAATTCTAAATTTTATCTATTGATATTGCTTCAGAAGTAAATTTAACTGTTTACTTCCATCAACAATTGATCATTATCTAATCCTATCGATCATTGACAATCGTTTTGTTAGTTATCTTGATAAATAATATAGAACTTAAATGACTAAAAAAGATAAATCAAAATCGAAGACAACATCAGTGGCAGAGAAAGAAAAGAAACCAGTAGAGAAAGTAAATGAACATGAAGATGATGAAGAATATGATTATATAAAAATCCCGCCTGATGGTGGCTACGGTTGGGTCGTTCTTATTGCCTGCTTTGTAAGTGTATCAAACATTTATATTTTTTATGAATTGTTACTTTATTGTTTTGTATTGTGCAGTTAATCAATATGATTATTGATGGGTTCCTGTATGCTTTTGGAGCAATTTCTGATGACCTTAAAAAACATCACAAATGTAAAGAATGGGCTGTTTCTCTTGTCATTTCGATTGCCTGTAGTTGCTACTTACTCAGCGGTAATTCATCAATCTGCCTCATTTTTCAATTGATTTTTCTATCATCATAGCACCACTCGCTTCGGCTCTATGCAATAAATGGGGTTGTCGACCGATTGGTATTATTGGTGGCATAATCGCAGCGGTAGCTGTTGCAGCTTCAGTTTTTGTACCGAATATTCAGCTCATGTGGTTATTATTTGGTTTCATTGGCGGAATTGGTATGGGCCTCGTTTATTTGCCAAGTATTGTCATGGTTGGATATTATTTCGATAAAAAACGTGCAATCGCCACTGGTAAACGACTTCTATTGATTTTTTCGGATGATATCGTTGATTATTGTTTATCACATAGGCATTGTCACCGCTGGTACTGGTATCGGTTCAATCACATTTGGACCTCTATCACGTTTTTTATTTGACCAATTCGGCTGGAAAAAAGGTCTTCTCATCCTTTCTGTCATTCTCTTGGGCTGTGTTGTTTGTTGTGGATTCATGAAACCTCTAAAACCAGTTCGCAAGCGACGTGTTTTGCCTGATATCGAGTTATCGTAAGCCTTAATGTATTTTCTTTACATAATTTACATATTATTATTATCATTATAATTATTGCAGGACTGAAGCTAATACAGCTAATCCAACGGTGAGTTTGATAACTTTTCAAGTTGAAAATCTAAATGAAACTTTTTTGTTCAATATTTATTTCTGACATTCAGTTTTTTATAACAATATGGGTTAACCATTGAATGATCGGCATTTTTATTTGCCTATACTATCTTGGAAGAACGTTCATCAGAATAGAAATTTCTCAGAAATATATAAACATGAATTTGATGTATTAATTTTACATAGTCAGGTTCAATATTGATCCATCAAAATAGGAGATGCCAAAGTGAATCAGAATTTTACGATGACATAGTCTTATAAGAAATAGTTGTTTCGAAAAGTTTCAATTTGAAATACAATTTTACAAACAATCAGAGGAAGATCATGGTTTTCCATAGGAAAAGTCAACACCTAAAAAATAAAGCTACCAACAACTACTTTTTTCATTTCTTCCTATCACTAATTACGTACAAACAAAGTATCGGTTAAAAATTAATTTAAAAATTCGAGACGTTCTTTTCTTAGTTAATTAACAATTCTTTATTACTTGGTGTACAATTGTTAGAGATTCTCTTATTGATATAATAGATAACATCATCCTAAGTTAATGGTTGACCAAGTATCATCATATGAGCTCGAATTTTAGTTATGTAACAGGATAGAAATTAGTTTCACAATTCATCGTATGTACGATTGGTTTATATGCAGATATTGTTTTTATGATGATCATGAGTTCTTGTGTTAGGTTAAAAATGAAAATCAACGTTTAATGTACTTGTGTCACTTACAACCATAGACTTTACCAATATTCTGATTCTCATTTGAAATCGTTTTCATTTTATTTATTTTTTATAGGTTACAGCTCCTTTGCTCAGTGATAATAAAGAGGCCAATGATAACGCTGTATCATCTCCTACACATCATTCCCATGAACATTTGGACATCTGTTTATCTTCGATAGACAAGCGACCTCGAGCTAGTTCAGTTGGTTCAACCAAATCAAGAAAAAGCATCAAAGCTGAAGATGCAATCCGTCCGTAAGTCTTGTGTTTTTTTCTTTAAGTTGTCTCAGCTCGAATATAATCAAACACCGGTTTTCTCGAGGAAAAAAAACATTACAAAATAATGGAATCAAAATATCAATGAATTTGAAACAAAAACACTTATTTGAGGCTTATATGAAGCCTAAACACAGATACCAAAAATAAAATTGATCTAAATGTTCTTCTTATTGTACAAAGCATAAAAGATATGAAGTAAGTTAATTGCATCAGATTGAGATTAAAATTTATAGAATTATGAAGGGTTTTTTCTGTAAGTTTTTTGTATTCTGATTTTTACAAGATAGTAAACTGGATTTAATACATGCTTATTACTGGTCATGAACCTTATAGCACGTTTCTCTTACTTTTGAGTTTCTAAAATTCAATATAAGATGTTTATATATCTCAATTATCTCTATCATAGTATCTGTAGTAAAATATTGCTACTTACGTTGATCATTCATTGGATGCAAGATGTACACAGTCTAACGATTGGTTAGAATGAACTTAAGAAACCCATTTCGAGATGATAAAATGTTCATTTTGACTTGAGATTCTGCTTTATTATACAAATGCTCAAAAATAAATCTACCAAAATTTTTCTTCCTTGTCTTCAACGATTTATTAGGTAAATTAGTTCATATTAGTTTTGATCAACACTTTTCAAAGTGATAAAGATTCATGTAAAGTATTAAATACTGTGAATCTCATGATTTGATGTTTAACTGTCTTGTGTTGGCTATCTATTTTTCTCGTAGTAGACTACTAAATCATGGTTTATCATTGTCGAATTGTTTTTCGTAGAATTTGATTTGATCTCGCTCACTTCTCTTTTTTTTTAAACTTTGTCTTGTATGCCTGTTCATGTTAATAGTATGTATCAAGAGGATATACTCTATCCAGGAAATGTACAAGCACTACCGGAATATAAAGCACAACCGGATTTGCCTACGTATATACAAGAGACAACAAAAGTACCGGAGACAGAAAAACCACAACGAATGAAAGCATTTTGGGATACATTTCTAAAGATGACCAATATACAGGTTCTAAATGATAATAAAATGCGTCTTATTTCATTGGTGAGTAATAATCAAAATCAAATGATAACTTTCAATGTCTAAATGTCTTTTCTTTTACTTCCTTTTCTCTAGGCAAATGTTTGTTCAATGGTTGGCTTCTATATTCCGTATTTGTTCATTGTTAAAATGGCCATCAATGAACGAAATATTGATGAAAAAAGTGCTGTGTATCTCCTTTCGATTATTGGTGAGTACGTTCTTCGTATTTTTTTATCTCATTCTATTCATCGAATACTCTTGGCTTACTCAATATTCACTACTTCACAGGCTTCAGCAACACTATTGCTCGATTTTCTTCGGGTTGGATAACGAAAATTCCGTTCATGACTCCATTACTTGCCAACAACATTGGTTTAAGTATTGCTGGTGTAGCGACATTTTTAGTTCCACTTTGCAGTAGCCATGGACATCTTATTGCTTATTGTATTGTTTGGGGTGGTGCCATTGGTGAGTTCTGTCAGTTCATTTAGTTTTGTTGGTACGCCATTTCTTTCCGACTAACGTGTCATAAGTGCTTATTTCGAATCACTCCTACAGAATAGAACGTTGAATTTTCCATTGTGAAACAAGATTGATGTTTTGTCAGCTTTCATTGACTATTGATCAGAATAGCCCAATTTTTGAATATTCATCATTAATGTTAAAAAGACGAGTAGTGGTCATAGTATCATTTTTTGAGTTTTTTTCTCTAAAACTAGTGCCATATCGCTGGATTTTTCCAAGATTGACACCAATTGTTAGAATTTGATACCGATCTGCGTCGATATTTACTTATTAGGATAGAAAATAATAAGAATAATATCATCGTCTATTCTGAATAATGTTCTGTAATGAATTGTCTAGAGTTGTGGTGCAAGACAGAGAACAGAATTAGGTAGGATATGTTGTTCTATGCTTATACTTGACCTCAATCTGTAGTCAACGTGTTCACCAAACTTTATTAGAGACACTTTTTATAGGATCTAGTTCAAGATTGAGAATCATTCTGATTTTGCTATGCTATGTAAGAAATTCATTCTTCGTGTCTTTGTTGTTTTTGTTTCGGTATCTTTGGATTTTTCGTCGAAACTGCAAAATCAAACATTTGATATAGAGGATAGGTACGGAAAAATATGCAATGGCACTATATAGATAAAATCTGTTTAACTATAATCAATTTCACGATGATTCACTCAAAAAGTATATTTTCTTGGATGTATACTATTCATCTAATGATGAACAGTGGTGTATAAACCCTTTTGCCTTGCCTGAAACTATTTAGACACATATTGCTGAATACAACAGCTATCGCAACTTGCGGAAGGCTTTGACATCCAAGTATGGATCACTATATTTCCTAATAACTTCCTATACGTAGATCATATTCAACAAAAGTATAATATTTCTAAAAATGTGTCAGATATAATCTGACTAGAAGACTTTATTGGATATTATTGCGGAGGTAGATTTGAAATTTTACGGAGTAATTTCTATGAAACATGATTATTAATCAGTGTTTAAGTATATAGTGTGAAAAGTGAACATTTAGTCTATTCCATAGAATTTGACAGATAATGGGCTTATTCTTTTGATTTCGTCGTAGACCGTGACAGACACGTTGACGTAGTAGTGTTTGGATTTTAATACGTGATTCATATCTTCAATCTATAAGGATTTTGCTGCAAGTTTTTTTGATATAGAAACATTACAACGAACACGATATGACTTTGATCGATGGAAGACCGTCTCGTTTATTGTAATAAGACGAACGTCTATCCTTATCTGATTTATTACTATGAAGAATTGATTTAATATGAGTAGCATCTTTCAGAATGAGTTTCTATATAATTGTTGTTCTTTTTTTCCTTAGATTTTATTAAATTATTCTTGAACGTGAATAATCATCTTAACTTAGAATTTCGTTTGATTATTAAATGAAATATTGAAAATCAATTGCAACTTCTATTCTAGCTTCTATTGTCGCTGAATAAAAATCAATACATGATAACATTTTGTCTACAATTAGAAAAATAAGTCGAAGTTTTTCTCATTAATTATATAGTGACAGTAACTGATACTGTAGAAATCTATAAACAGTGCGTGGCACAAACAGATCGTCTTTACAGACAAAACCCAAATGAAAATACTCATTTTATATTTCATAAGTGAAAATATTATACTTCTCAGAGATTCAATATACAACATGTCACGCCAGTGAAGTCGTTGATGTTCGACAATTAACAAGATATAACCCACACCTATACCCACTCTTCTAGTAAAAAGAGGTGTTACAGTTAACGTCAACCTTTAATTAATTTAAATAGCGTTATTGTTGATAACGTGATCGAAGCATTCTTCAAAGTTTATAATCATTTCACATGTTACTTTAGACAAGCAAGAATCGAGATAAGAAAATAGAATTAGAACTAATACTTTCTTTAAAATATTAATACAAATTGAATATCGATCAATCATTTAACACTAAGAAATGTTTTTTATATTTAGCGTTTCACATATCTTTATCTCCAGTCATCATTTGTGAACTTGTCGGCCTTGAAAAGTACAGTAGTGCTTTGGGTTTGGTATTTTTGTTTAGAGGTATTTCTTCATTGATTGCTCCACCAGTAAGTCTTGTTTTTCTCTTCGATCTTCAGTACAATTTGTTAATCGATTTATTTGCTCAGGTGATGGGTGCTATTCGAGATCTCACATCAAGTTTTAACATACCATTCGTCATTAGTGGTATCAGTTTTCTTATCAGTGCTTTTATGCATTTTGTACTCATGTGGATGACTAAAAAAGAAGCAGTTCCTTCAAAAAAACGAAAACGTCAAGAAACTGCTGCTGTGAAACAACCAACTGTGTGATTGAATTCTCCTACTCGTCCTTCAGACTTTGTCCTCTTTTAACACTTTCGCACATATTTTATCCATGTATTTAACTAAACTTTGTTTTTCCTATTTCATGAATCGTGAATTCTTTTATTAGATAAACTTAGTGTCAAAGTTTTAATAAACAGACAACAATTTTAAAGGAAGATTTTATCTTGCTTATGATATTCATCAATACTCTTCATCATCCATCTGAAACGTCACTTCCGATTCGAAAATGAATGTTTAGATACGAAATTCATTTCATTTATGCTTGATCATTGAAGATTGACATAGGAAAAAATATTATTTCCAATGATCAAAATCGCAGTTTTCTCTCAAAATAACTTCAAGAAGTGGATATTTTCTTGATTTCAAGGAGAACTATCACTTTACCATCGAGCAACTGATTGTCAGTAGTTCGGTTTTCTTTATTTCACCAAAACGACAGTATTGAAAGATAACACCAGCCAACGTCAGTTTCTGACGATATAATACAACAGTCGCATTTGATACTCGAGTGATAAATTATCGAATCAGCAGCTATGTTCAGATTTTCGAGAAAGCAAATGTCACAAATTACTACCACAGAAGCAGTTCATTTATGAAAAACTTTCGAAATAAGTAATTCATAGAAGAATACCTTCAAAATTACAAAAATTTTCGATAGCTCTAGTAATATCTATCTAAATTTAGAATCTCTTTCTTATAAATCGGCAATCAGTAAATGTCTCTAAATATTATTTTTCGATATAATGCATATCATTGAAATTTTGAGAATTTTCTTGACTATAGTCTTCTTAAGCACTATTAATTAACGAACTTTATTAGAAATTATCTTTTCATATGCCACCAATTTCCTTTCCGGTAATCTGCACATATCTTACAATCAAAACGCTTTGCCACAGCCTCAGGAACACACTTGTATCTCATCAAACTCCACCTTCAACCTAGTTATAGCTCTAAAGATTCTCTTATGAGATTACAACATATATGAAATAACTGAGAAAAAACTGCGTACACTGAATCAACGAATGTAAACCTAGAGTGAAGAAGCCTTTAAAAAAAATTCAAGATGAGACAAATTTTTTCTTCGTTAGATGATCATATATCTTTGGAATATGCTTGACGAATATGATGTTAGAAATTAGGAGGCAAAGAAAGTAACGATGCACAGTAGCTGAACTGTGTAATTGCGATATGATACAGACCTCGTAATTATCTTTTTTATTCATGGATAGCCAAGTTTGAGATCGCTTAACTGTCGAGTAATCAATTTGAAGAAAGATAGCACTTAGCTTTTGATTAAGTCGATAGGGTAACTCCAACAGCATATACTAAATGATACCTACTATAAGTGACGAGATTGACAGATAAATAGAAAGTATATTTCATGATACTTGCATAATCCGTTTTTTTTTCCTTGTGTGAATTCACTAGAAGAGAAAATGAGATTACTTTGGTTCCTTCGAGCTAAGACATGTCATACAATTCAAATTAAATTTTTCATGACACTCAGCATCCTTTGTTTTCAAAAGACATAATTATGCTTTTTCTCTATTAAGTGGGATATCTCATACATTATAGCATGAAGTTTGCCTCGATAAAAATACTATTTCGTCAGTGATCGTGGATTCCGATTGTGCTAGCCCGTGATGCATTCGAAGATGAAATCGTAAACTTTTTCGGATGTTATGATATTTTTTCTCTCATCTTTTAGAAGGAGAAACGAACTGATCTTCACTACGAAAGAAAGCGAAAAGTTTAGATGAGACTGTACATAAATGTAAACAAGAAAGCAGAAGGAGTAGAAATTATGGAGCATACTTTCATGTCGCAACAAAACCTAATGATGAGATTCAACATTACTGCAATTGTGAGAAGATGTGAAAATGTTGCTTTCACCCTGATTTCCTCACTATCTATAGAACGAAAAGATATAGGATGAATTGATAATATAAAAAAAAATCATAGAAAAACATGAAAAAAAGAAGAACATAAGTTAGGAAAAATGCATTATACATAACTATGAGCATGGAAGGCTAAACATAATAAAAACAAGACGAGCATACGTGCACACCTATGATTATACAGATAAAGGGGAGAATTCTTATGATGACATATGAAGAAAACGCTGGTAATAAACCGTTAGAAGTCATTGTGTAATTCAAACTTCAATCGTATTTTATTTCTGACGATAAAATTAATTATCAATGGATTATTTAGTAAACGTTATATAGACATAAATACATTTTCGATTTAATCTTCTAGACGAACTTACTATTTCTGTCGATTTTCGTTTAGTTCATGACACATTTATTCAGTAACTAATTAGTAAGCTTACTGATTTTACTGAATATTCTAGTCGAACTTATTAATCAATACTTGTTTAAATGATTAATTACTGCTGATTGTATAGTTTTCACTTTTGCATTTTGAAGATTATATTGACTAACATTTGTTTCTTGTATTCATATTCTGAATATTAAACTATTCAAGGTGTCTGGAGAAAATCTATACATATATTAGTCTCAGTTGTTTAAATTTTTTAGTAAATATCAAAGTCAAGACATTCGAGATTTTGAAAATAATAGATAATTTTCAAATTATCGTAAATATCGGTAGATTGTAGAGAATGATTCAATAATGTTAGTATATCTTGCAAAACAAAAAAATATTTTATTTGTGAAACTTTTATTAAAATAGTCGCATCTAACCATTATTTTTAGTAAGTATTTAATAGAATACTTTAAGATGTGTTACTTACATGTTTTACTATGTCTTAAAGGTCACCAGAACAGTGTCTTCCTGTAGTCGGAACGACGAATGAACTGAACATTACAATAAAAGATAGAAACAACTGGTTGCAGAGCCGCATTTATCAATTAGACAAAGAAAAAGTAAAAGCAAGAAAGTCTGATACGATAACACACAACTATGAAGAACAAGAAGTAAGAAAAAAGTAGAAAAAGATATTACAAGCTTTCATCTCCTTACAGTTACAGTATCTTGAGAATGTGCTGATTGAATATATAATGCTTGCTGCAATAGACTTTTTTTGTAAAGAATATTTCTAAAATTCTATTATTTATTGTAACAAGATACAAAACTTCTTGTTTCCCTTGATTAGATTATCAAACGTCACTGTGAACTTTTCGCCATCACACCATAAAAAATCTATCATAACATCATAACTATAAAATAATACGTAGATGTTCTCTTGTGAACACAAATAAATGAGTTGTATATTTTAGTCTGGCCAGTTCTTGACAATCCAGCTTTTAAAATAATCTTCATCTAAATCAGTTGTATTTTTATCCATTACACTGATGAGAATTCGATGATAAATTTGTATAATATATTTGATTGTATTATCATTTATAGCAGATGAAAATAACATTTTCTAATTGCTTGCGACATTTTAGGAATCTTCAAATTGGAAAAATATCTGTGAATGTTTTTTAATGGTGAGATTATAGAAAAAGAAAACGAATGAATATAATTTTGTATTTTTTAAAACTTTTCTACTAAATTAAAACCTATTTAAAATATTAAGTTTTATTCTTCGTCTTTAGTATTATCATATAATTATATTTTTTGTTATAGTAGATAAATATTTCAGCACAGTTATAAATTATTTATGGATAATTAATGGTGAAATGAATCACAATCTTGTCTTTTAATTCAATTCTAAATGGAATAGATTTAATGTGAAGATTTAGTTATCAATATATTAAACTATTTAGTAAAACTGAAATAATTTCAATTCAATGGACAAAGAATAATCTCATTGAAAAAGCCAATTTTTAGATATAAATATTATAGGAAAGCGACAAATGGATGCTATGATAATTAGTCACAAGTTTGACAGAAGTATGTTTCCTATTGTACTTCCGACAAACTTCAATTTTCAGACGTGTGGATTCAATCACATGCAGTATTGCACGATGATGTGGATAGTATATGAAAAATCATGATTTATCTCATGAAATCGATTCAATGATGATTTTGTTGGTAAAAGGTACTCATATGTTGACATTCACATTTTGAATTTTACTGAAATGTTCCGTAAAAACAACAACTATATTCATTGTCGAATAGTGAAACCTGCAGCAGTCAGAAGTTTCAAGAAAAGAAAAATTATAGAATATTATTGAAAGTTTCTTAAAACAATTACTAAGCTTTATGGTCAACTAGCAGAGATCACTTAACATTCGTATTTAAACTCAAATCTAATATTTTTTATCCTTGTATAGATTGTTAATAATTTTCTGGTCTTCTCTGAATTATTTCTTCAACATGTTAAGAAAATTTTTTCTAACCAATTTTATTCTTTAGTCGCGCGACGAATCGTCATAACACCTAGTTGTTCCTATGATCAATTGTCATAGACTCAAATATTATATTCCATAATAGAAATGCCTTTAAGACTTTTATTGCTATTAAATATGGAAAATAATACTTTGAAAAATATTTAAGTACTTCAAAAGTTTTATTTTTAATTTTCAAAAATAATATTAACTATCAATTATAAAAGAATAACATTCATTTATTGAAAGAAAAAAAAAATATAGAATATATCACAAATTTAACTTCGGCGTGTTCTTCTTAAATATTGCTCGAAGAATTTACATATTCATATAAAAGTAATATTATCTAGAATAAATAACTTTGTATGTTATTAAGATGAAATAGATTTACTTTTATATATTAGAAAACATTTCGACATTGAATATTATACTTGCTCTCGAAAATTATAAAAACATTCATAAAATAAGATACAATACATATAGTTTTTATCATTCTTCCTAGAACTCTATTTTATTGTTCGCTGAATTGATATAAATGTTAATTAAAGTGAAATGAATTTACTAAATAAGCGTGAAAAAAAAATGCGCCTTCTATAAGCATATATTCTATATGATAAATCAATTATTTGTTGACCTTTGCACTTAATTAATTAAATATGTTTTGTGTAACTGGTCCTGGTGGTGGAACTGTATAACGTTCTAATCGAGCTTCTTTACCATTATTTGTTCGGATGACTAAGTGTTGTTGATCTTGAACCTCCAAACCTTTAATATTGGATATTAAATTGCTAACTAACTGTTCTTTTTCCATAGCTTCTGGTGGACCCATCATCAATGTTGTCATAAGTGGAGAAGATTTCCATTGATTATTTTCTGGATCATATTCCAAACAACAATTCATTGAATTAACTACATGTGCATGAAGACGATACATATTTGGATTTTCACTTTTTATTTCAAATTTACAACCAACACATTCGGGATGCGGTGGATAATCAATAATTTTCCAATTACCATCAGCACCAGTAAACTGTAATGATGAACGTTCTAATGATGTAGGTATTTGCTGTGCACGACTGATCTTAGCTTTACCATTTGAATTGAAGCTCACAACTGAAAACAAAAATCAAATAAATATACTCTATTATAAAGTTTATAGAAACTTACCAGGATACAATGGTTTTGGATATGGTGATGGAATATGAAATGCTAAACCTAATGGTCGTTCATTATGAAAGATATACATTTTTAAATCTGCATTAGTTAATTGCAATAATATGCCAACTTTATCATTTTGTTTTATTTGATCACCAAATGCTGATACCAAGAGTGCACCACCATCAGATAAATTACCTAAATATTTCATAGCTTTGAGTCCCCATCCACTTTTAAAACCATCGTCTGTTGTCAAACCAACAGACATACCTCCATTTTCTTGCACCTGTTGAAATTCCACTTGCCAAAAGTATTGTCCATTTTGATTAGCTGGATCTTTGTACATAACATTTATTGGACTACCATAATATTCATCTTGTGTACATGTAATAGTATCACCATTAACATGAACAGCAGATGTATTTTCACTTTGTTCAACTACCCACGACATATTAATAAAATTCTAATTCAAAAATGATCACCTAATAAATCTACTGAAAAAAATAAAATGATTGTTTTTTTTCTGCTCTACAATATATATTTTTTCTCTATCTCGACGAGAAAAATAGTATGCATACTCTGTTGTCACCACCGATAAAAAGCAAGATACGAAAAAAAAGAAAAAAGAAAGGAAAAGGTTATTTAAATGCCTGTCACATAAATTACTCATTGCATATATAATATTTATAGAAGAAATATCGAAAAAGACTATAACATATAATTACTTTTAAGTGACATTATTAATAAGCAACACTGCCATAAATGTTGATTTTATTGGATGGTATAACATAATCAAGAAAACACAATGAATCAGTACCTTTTCAAGGGCAACTTACACATTTCTCTATTATCGGTAATGTGAAAGAAAAAAAGATTCGATTCGTTAAAATATAGCACATCAATCATTTTTTACTTCATCTCTTCAAAGTGTGAGAGATTAAGCTTGATGAAACTGATACTTCTAGAAAATATTTAACTAAGATTGATACGCATGTCGTGGAAACTCCATTAGATTTATTATTTCTATTATAATTTGGTTATTAAAATATCTTTAACGAGCTTTAGTACTTATTTGGTCAAGAATAAAGCAAATGTAACTAGTACAGAGGCAAAGTGAACAAGAAATACCTTTTGATAATAAGACAGATGATAAGCGAAAAAAAACATTTTAGTTTTTTTTTTTTTTTTTTTATATGACCAAAGATAAAAGAGGGAATAGAAGAAAAAAAAATTAAATATTCTAAGCAGTAGAATAAGTTACATTTACTTTTTTTTTGTTCATTTGAAAATTCATCTGTTATATTATTCAATAAGGTGTGTTGCATACATGCTGCTTTTTTGAGAACAATGTGAAACAGCATGAATGTCGAGAACAGCAGATGTTCTGAGCATTTTGCCTCTGCTTGGCAAAACTATTGATAGAAACATGAAAAAAAAAGAAAAACTGTCGTATATATATATATTTATGAGTAGTAAAAAGGACGAACAAATAACAAGAGAGACAATTAGTATAATCAGAGATGGCGTTTTATAACGGTGAAATAAATATTGTACGGAATACTCAAAAATTTAAGTCAAAAATGATGAAAATACTCCTTAGAAAGTAACAAAAAAAAATATTTTGAGGTGACAGTAGAATATTGAATATATTTCATATAATTAAAAAAAACTATCTAAAACAATGAATCTGCTACAGTTACTAGTATATGTTTAACAATTGTATCATTGACTTTTTTTTTGCAATAAATATCGATCATATTTTTGAGTAAGCCACGAATTTGAATTTCTACTTGCATTCAGGTTAAAGTTCTCAAAATACAAAACGGACTATTCATTCTGTAGTTATTTTAATTCCAAAATCGAAAAGAAATTAAATTTCGGATAAGGATAGTGCAAAGGCGAACGAGAGATCTCAGAAGTACTTCATACAGATTCAATCGTAGAAAAAACGTGCATTCTATGTATAAATCATCCAATTTTTTCAACAAAAAATAAGATGAAGCTTGACAACTGAGTATGATGGTAATTGTCTCTAATGAAAGTACTGCGTTTATACTATTCAATGAATGATTCAGTAAATAAATATCATAAACTCACTACTTGTGTTACAATTTATACAAAATTTATCTTCGTGTATAGTACGAATATATCTTGCACTATATCAATACGAATCGGAAATGTAAGAAGAATCAATAAGATTATATTAATAAATGATATCATCTTTCACAAAATATAAAATGGTAATGTTATTCTTTACAGCTCTGCCATTTTCATCATTCAACTTGCAATAGAATATATTACAAGGCATGCCTTTGTAACAATAGATACTATATGTTAAAATAACAAAAACAGAAAATAATGCTTGCCAGTTTCACTGATATTTAAAAAAAGATAAGGAGAAATAGAAAAGCGAATATACAGCACAAACACTCGCTTACCTTAACAAGAATTGTTACGAATGATTGTTAAAGAAAAAACATATGGTGACACACATAATTGTAACCTTGAAAATTATTTTTTCTTTCTAACTCACGTTATTTTCTTCATCGAGCAATTAACATTGCGATGTGGCACCTTTCAATATAGAGAACAAAATATTGTTCTTTGAATCATGCGATGTAGTTGCCATTTTCAATGATATATCTTAGATAATCAATGAATTTATACTCTAACTATCACCTTTGTGTGACTTAAATTTATCCAGAACGAATTCTCAAATGTCTAGACAAATGTTTGGCATAGTTTATATCAATCAATAATCGCAGAGAAGATAATAATCAATAGATAGACAAAAGAAAAGTATTCGATAAAATATCGTCGAATGTGATTTTAACTACTTTAACTTTAAAGTATGAGTCACCAAAAACAAAAAAAAACTTGATAGAAGTTTTCAATGTCAAGTTTTCGAATGCCTAATCTCTATTGATTTTTTTTTTTGTATAACAACGAACTTAATAAAAAGGATACATATGAGAATATAACAGATTTTGAAGTTAAGCATTGTAGCATATCAGATCACGTACTAAGATATTCGTAATTCGTGCAGTCAACTATCTTCTCTAGTCGAACTTCGTTCGAGTAGCCGTCTAGTTTTTTAAAATTAAATCTAATCTTTTTATGAATAAGAAAATGTTAACA
Organism: Rotaria sp. Silwood1; assembly: GCA_905250075.1. Taxonomy (NCBI): domain Eukaryota; kingdom Metazoa; phylum Rotifera; class Eurotatoria; order Philodinida; family Philodinidae; genus Rotaria; species Rotaria sp. Silwood1. The sequence continues at coordinate 1,058,076 of CAJNOP010000050.1, read as the reverse complement.
TATGTATATTTACAGTTAGTGAAAGCTCGAAGTACATAAATTTAACCTTGATCGATTAGAAAGCAATCTTATTTTATTATGACTATACAATCTAAGAATAACATTTATTTTTCCGTCTTGAAAATCATCAATTTTTACATTCCATCTGAATTCCTACTCAAATAAAAATAAACGATGAACCTTGAATAAATGATTTTCTCAGTATTAAAATATGTATGTCGGCTGTTTTTTTTTTGTTACTTCACACAGCGTATTACAAATGGTATGTTTTTCTCATCACGAATATATACTATTGATATTTACGAGGAAACCTCTCCAGGTGATACAGAGTGGGATGTGGATGTAAATCTTTAGTTTAACCACACTCTTTAGAGTTTTTTAGTTTTCTTGGATTAATCTTTGTCTGATCATTATGAATTAGTAGGTATAGAATCAATTTATATTGAAACAAAGATGAAATGCCAAAATTAATTGGAAATTATCAAATTCAAAATAAGTAAATTTTCCAACATGATGATTTGATTTAGTTTGAAATTTAATTAGTCTATTTTTAATAAACTCAAACAAAATTATGGTATAAAAAAATTAAAATATTTTTTTTTTATTAACGTATTCTTAATTTACTTTATGTATTTTAATGTATTGTAAAATACTTAAATTGGCACTTATCGATAAAAGGCCGACATTGCACTTCACACTTGATTATACTTTTTTAATACTTCGATACATCTTTGCATTTTTAAAACATAAAAATACAAAATATCACGAGATATATCAACATACAGACAAACGAAAACTAATGTCTACCGCTGATTTTGTTATTGATTCTAAAAGACTTTTCTGATTGCTATTCTAATGAGAAAAGAAAACAATAGCATTGTTGACAACCTATATTTATGTTGATATAAATTTATTAATTCTTATTCATTTTCTTATTCGTGATAGAAAAAATCGTACTGAACTATCACTCATGAAGTTCTTATTAAATGATAAACTTAGAAATGCTTCTTTTCTTATGCCATCAAGTTCATATTCTGAATGCATATGATTATTCATCAATTCTTTCTAAGAAAAGATGCAGATATTAAACAATTCTTCGCATTACATTATACTTCTTTTTCTTTCCATTATTGTTCAGTTTAAACAGGTTGTCAAAGTACTTTAGCTCAAACACAACGAATTGTTTGGAATTTATAAACTAATCTGAACTGGGATTGTCGATACATTCTTCGAAAACGGAATAGCCATGACACACACGTGATACTTTGAGCTAGTCATAGCACTTGTTTTTTGACTGGTTTCTAATTGTCTAGCAGATGGACCGAAGTGACTCTGTCATTTAGACTCTATAAACTGACGTAAATCTATCTTCACGTCATATCCTATCATCAGGATACTCGTCTCTCTACAAATTTTAAAGGAAGTTTAACAAGATCTGGCATGCTTCGACATTCAAATAGTTTAATTTTTATGAAAAATAATAATTTTCTATTTATCTCGGATGATAATAATCAAATCTAATTAGTACAAGATAAATAAAACTCTAACAGAACTACTCTCATTAGTTTCATTATATTATCGGTGCTACAACTTTTACTTTCACGTTTTCTTCATTGTCGTTTTTATGTGGTTTTTGTCTTTTATGTTTCATTAGTATACCTAATTAAATACATGGACACATCGTGAGTACACTGTTTTTAATCATTATTGTCCTTTATATTCATCATCTTAGTTCGTACTACATAAATATACATGTGTATTTTTTTCGTATCTACATAGATCTGATCCTTGTTCTTCTGTCTTTTCTATATTTCTCTTGTATTTTCGTTTATTTTTCTTGTTGAACGCACATTCAAATTATATAAAATAATATATTCAATGATACACATATCTCTTCCTTTCTTTCTCATGTTTGTCTTGTAATCATTACCACACTCAATGATATCGGTGGCTCTCCTATCATATATTTGAGATTGTTGAAATGACACCAAGATTTGACGTAAAGAATAAAAACTGTTCTATGGATAGCTTGAGGATATAATATGAAAAATAATCAAATAACACACTCAAATGATTTTTACTGATTTTTTTTGAAAACGGTATTTTCACCAGCAAACAGTCTAATTCAAAAAGAGCAGATGGATAATACATTCCAGCATCGAGTTACATATTCATTGAGCAATTGAAATTCTGGCGCTGTTAGTTCGTTCATCGTATTGATACATATGTAATACTTGAAACTTGAATTCAAATGTTCAAGTTTTCAACTATTCAAAATTTTAAATTCTTAAGTGTTCTGCGGATATTCAGTGAAGAAACGCTTTTCCTCATCTAACACACCTTTTATTTCAGCACCACGGCGTGGAGACGCGAGGCATCCTTCGAAGAGCCGCGACCTGTGCACATCTCTATGGATCCTATTATACCTATTTAGTGCTGCACGATAGCTCAAGCTTCTCACATACTTCTTGTAGCACTCCAGATAATGTCTGAAGCATCTCAACCAAAACCTGTAGCATTCTAGAGGATGCTTGTAGCATTCAAAACAATACCTGCCGATGGTAGGTGATTCTGGTGATATTTCAGGCATTGACTAATTGAAAACTTGAATAGTTGAATACTTGAATTCAATTTTCAAGTTTGACACTATTATTAACCCTCTCCGGCCGGCTATCAGAAGAAAGCAGCAAATGATTATCTTTCTGTATATTCTTTGTTGTTAAGTTATAAGGATCAATTCTAGACGGTCGAGTTTTTTAAAATTCTCGTACCCCCCTACGGCAAAAATGTTGCCAAAAGGCAACATCCGGCCGGAAAGGGTTAAGCTGAAAGAAGCGATATTTTTTCATATATTCATGGCAAATGGACTTGTTCAAAACAATGGCTCTTATAAAAAACTGAAAGTCAAACGAAGATGGTTGTATCTCGTTTTGACTGATTTTTGAACAAATAATATATTTCCAGTCTCTTTTAGTTGACCATGAATAAATCATTTTATTTATATGTACAGTTTTTCACTTCGATTTAATAAAAGAACATGAATATTTCAAGTTATGCATTGATTGAACAATTAGTTGTTTAAAATTTACAAAATAATTCATATTTTATTTAAAGAAAAAAATGTATAAAATCTCATTGCTCAATATCAGATATTGTTTGAAAATAGTTTTATAAGTCCAATATCAGCTGTAAAACTCTTATTTATGTAGCTCTGAATAAAGATCACTTTAACCTAGAGTTTTTCGGCTATTTTATTTGAGTTTCAGATTCATGTCGAGCATTTACTATGGCAGGTATAGTACGTTGAAATATGTCCCAAAGTATTGTATTGCTCACTTACAGCAGCCAATATTTCATATGATTCGATTCTTATAAAACATTTCTTTTTACTGAATAATAGTGCGAATGAGTGTATATTCTTGTTGTATACGTTCATCTAAGTTAGTGATTATCTTCAATCCTAAGATTTTGTCTACAAATAACAACTATGCTTTTAATATCGTTACTCTCTACAAGGAGAAACAAAATCGATCTGTGTCAATCATAAGTGATTTTTTTAATCTAATATTATGTTCTGTTGTCAAAGTATATTATGAAGTGGCTTAGAAGGAAGATAATATCGATGTATTGAAAAATGCTTACTAATAACATTAGTAAATAATAAATAATCAAATTTAGATTAGCCATCTAAATAACGAAAGCAACATATAAAATACAGATCAAAATTTACCACTGAGTTTTAGTAAGATACTGCAGGTGTATGAAAAATGTTTTTTCTTTGTTTTGATGGGATACTTGTCATATAAACAGTAGTTGTTCAAGAATAAATTAGAGAAAAACATTTTGAAAATTAGGAGCATGATTAATACATGAGGTGTGTATGCAATCAATAAGTTCGGGCTTTCCCCTATCGTTTTATTGCGACGTGATCATATCAAAAAGAGATAGTCCAAAGTATTTTTGTTTTTTACTTTTTTACGTTCTAGCATTAATAATATAAAGCGATTGTCAAACCTCGACATTTGTCTTGCAGGATCGAAAGAAAAAAATATATACCCGCATGTGCTTATTCTACTATTTCGGATTGTCATTTTTTTTATTCATCAATGATATTCATAGCTATCAATTACCTTGAGTTAAAATATATAAACTGACTATATGTAAAAATGTGTCGGTCTCGTCTCTGATGTTTTGTTTTTTAAAATAAATAAATAAATATAATAAACAATCTACTCATGATATTCTCATTGTCTGATGACAGAAAGAAAAAGAAAAACATGTAATATGCATAATAATATTGCTCGTATAGCTTGTGATTCCATTTTGTTCATTAGAGAGGATATTGGCTATCTTTATTCTTTATTTTTCAATCATAATTTCTATAAATCTTCCCCTAACTGAACATAAAGATTTCTATATTAAGAAATATAGAACATCTATGCATACCGAATTATTGTTGATTTTAAAACCAATAAGTTGTTACTTTTATTAACAGTTTGAATGTCAACTTTACGTTTGGTTGAAAGCCAAAGCCTATATGTTTAACAAGTCTTTGAGTATTTTCATGATATTTAGGCTATTTTGGAAGTATAGATTTTCGCACAATCGATGCAGCCACAAGCATTTGTGGTAATATTCCAACAGTGCCAGGTGCATGCAATAATCAAGAACGAAGAGTCATAGCAATAGTAAGTCTAGACGGTTTTCGTTCATTCTATTAACCTTATGTTGAATGCATGTGACAAAGCCTGGCTAAAATATTTACTCTATATAAAAGCACGTTTATCTATCCAATCAATAGCATTTGTGATGTAAAAACGACTTACATTTAGATAAGGTAAGTGTAATATATAGTTAAATAAGTTATGCTGGTCTTATTAAATTTACGTATGAATTTTCGTGAACATGGGCAGGACTACGAAGAAAAACAAAAAAAAACCTTAATTGCTTGTAAATCTGTGTGGGCATCTGAGAAAAAAGATATAAGAGATTCAAAAAGTTTCAATATATATGTTGAATACTCGAGTTTATTGAGAGTAACGAAAAAAATATCTTAAAGTGTGTGCCAAGAAAATGTTACCTATATTTAAGAATCTGTTCCTTTCACATATAGGTTCTCTCAGAACTAAGAAAATGTTATAATTTATACTATCCCGCAAATATTCTGTCTAAGTTTTCTCTTTCGGAAAAACTTCTAGAAACTCTAGGAAGGTAAACTGTATTTATGGAAGGATGATATTTTGCTGAATCTTAGGATAAATAAAACATTGTATGTGACATAATACCTTTATGTACTGTATTAAAATTTCAGGAATTAGTCTTTATTATTATAACAATATAATTTTTTTCTCTAGTTCTAGAAAGTGATGTGTTCTTCTTACTTACTGCTTGTTTCGATAATCTATTTTTAGAAAAAATCGTCGTGTCTACATTTGAATTCAATTTATTTTGTCGAATGTCTAGCGATCAAGAACTAACCAATTTAACTATCCAATATAATCGTCTTTCTGACGCCAATCAACCAGATGCAGCTAATGATTTAAGAAATGGAATTCAAAGTCATATTGAAAGCTGCATGTACGAATCACAACAATCGGAAAGTGAGACAGTTGACAATAGATCAAAACCCTAACAGAACAAAATTCAATCATATATTGAAACCATGTGAGTATTTATAATAGTTGATATAATATAAAATAATTCAATTGTCTTTTATATTTTGTATTTAGTTAATTATCATTATAATAGTTACTGTTCAATTTTACAATGTAGTTTAGATTAATTTTTATTCATTATTTATTGTTTAGTTTATTGCATACAATTCGTTTTAGTGAAACTCAACAAATCTAGATTTATAGACTGATATAAGTGATTTATTTTCATCATGTAAACCTTATTAAAGAAACTTCTTCGTTTATTGGATTTTAAATTCATACATATTATTTTAAATAATTCTATTCGATATTATTATTTTTATATTACAAGTTCTTTTCACAAAGCATAGAATTTCAATGAAAAAATGTCACTTCTTATTGTTTAAGTATAAAATAGGTTCATTCTTTTTTTTTCCTTTTTCTAGTATTTAAATATTCTCATTCTTTTGTCATTGATTATTTAACAAAGTCCTTCTATTTACCAACAATACCTTCATGTATCTTTCAAGTGAAACTTAGATGTTTTTCGTATTAAAATAAATACTTTATCATGTATGAAATATTTGTTTATAACATGTCTCATTTAAGCAACAGTATCAAATGCTTGAAGGCAACAACACTAGAGTATATATATCTATATTAATTAAGTAATTGTAACTTTACAATATGTGAGAGTGATTGTATACATTAAGAATTGAATGTTTTTATATAGAATGGGAATTCATGAATAGAAAATAATACGATTATTGAAAAAATATTTTCTCAGACTGATTGAATTATGCTTGAGATGCTGATTGTCACGAGCTGTTTTTTTTTGTATTCTTTGCTGTTAGTTTTTGGCTCATGGTTTCATACTAGATTGATTGAGCTTATTTGTGATTCTAATTATTTTTCATTGTTGGTGCTTGAGAAATTGTCACTCTAGATATACTAGTTATTTTTTCCAGTCTGCTTATTTTTTTCAGTTAGCTTTTATTTGCTAATGCAATTCAATATCTCAAAATATTAGCTTCTCTTCACATTCAATCCATCATATCGGCCATGCTATGCTAAAATAATTTTCGAATAATATTGATTATATAATCAAACGAGAAATATTAGGCCAGAAATATTCAATGAAAACTAAAGAGATTTTTTTTCACGGTAAGTTTTGTAACGAAGATTTGAGTCGTAATGATATAATACGTATAAATCATTCAGTGATCGACGAGTTATTTAATGTTAAACATTACATGTTACTGTTATAACGATAACACTTCGAAAAATTTACTTTGTCTGATTGATAGAGCTAGTGCTCAATGGAGAAACAATCAATTCAATACTTTGATGAATATTGGTTTACAAAAAGTATTATTCTATGATAGTTTCACATGTTTACTGAAAATTCACTTGGAATATGAACGTTTCACTAATGTCGCATGTAGTCCAAACCGGTAGGATTATAATTTTACTTTATCTCAAATTACACCATCACTTATATATATATATATACATCTATTTTGAAATTTGTTCAATCTTTTCTAAATCAAAAATATTATTTTACTTTTGTTGATCGATTCACTATCATAAAAGTTTGTTGAATTTACGAAGTCTTTCTGAACTAAAATTTCTAACAGAAGAATATTCCACTAGAATTACCAATTTTTGAAAATTTCAACCCAAATAGACCTAATTAAATGTCAAATCTATTATTCAGGACGCCATCATACACGTATGTTTTCTTTTTGAGGCCAAACTTCTTCTATGGTAACTTGCAGTATTTGAGAATATGCTTCTTACTTATTCTAGCATGGCTATCGTTTCTCTTTTCTCGCTTGTTCCTACTATCAGCAGATAATTGAAATCGGTAAATAGGATTGCAATGATGCCATTAATAGTTTAACCCATGATGAGTTCGCATCTGGTAGGCTGTATATAATAGAGTGGAAACCATATGAAAAATCTTTCGCTGCTATAATGAATGCTACTATAGGAACAATAATTCGGAAAAAAGTAAACGTGTATAGTTTGCATGTCTACAGCTCGCCATCAATTCTCTTCAGAAAATTGCATCTACTCATCATAATGTTTATTGAAATATTAAATCAGATATGGCTGATCAATAGTATCGAAGAAAATCCATTGTCTGGATTAGGCTTCTGTTGATGAATTCTGTCAATGTTGACCCTTAAGAATGAATGTTTGTTGAACGAGAGTAGAATAAAAGCACTTTTCAGCATTGAATGGAGCTCAATTAAATACATTCAATCACATGCATTTTTCCTGAAACAGATGAAGTGTTGAATTTTCCTGTATTCGTTGGTTTGAAATTATGCAAAGTCTTGATCAAGAAAAAGAACATTATATTATTTAATGGAGAGAGACTAAGCGAAAACTTACACTCATGAAATTCACTTCAACATAAACCTCGAATAAAATTTACATGGATTGTTCACTAGACAATGATAATTCATTAACAATAATAAATTTAATGGGAACACCATACAAGAAATCATTCTCAAGCTCATAATAACTTTGACTTGTCACATAATTATAAAATTGTTGTATCGATAATGTTTTGACCTATGCGAAGAAGAAAATCATTCTCTTATTGCGCAGTTTTAGGGCTCGTTTGAAATGAATGTTTGAATATTGGTAAAAACTCTTCTCGCAAAATAATTACGTAGTACGACCTAAAAACTTCACATGGGTAATATGATTTCTAACTAGGAGTTACTCAACAATAAATTGTCTCCTCATTTTCTCGTTCTTCACGTTGTTTTTTTATAGATTTATCGTGTTTTTATTATAATAGGTGGCAACAAGATGCGCATCTATTGGATGTTCTATGGGTAGTTGATGATTCGATGATCAGATATGCCGATTGCTTACTCGACAACTCTTATTACTATTAGAAGATGATAGTCAATTTGATTCGTCAATAAATGTTCGATAGAGGTTAAGAACATGATATTATTTATCGATAATGTTCACATGTTTCTAATTTTTTTCCAAATGTATTGAGATAAATAACCTATTAATTGCTGAGAAGATGGGAACTGTATTAAAGAAATGTTTCATGAACGATGAAGACTACTGAGACTATCATATGTCCACCAGTAAAAGAATTTAAGGAAATAGTTTCTAGTGCCACTTCGAAATTTTTTGTAGTATCAATTATGGAATATTATAACTTCGTGAATAGGATTTTCGAAATGATAAGAAAATTTAAAAATAACGAAAACGTCCTCTATAGCTATTAATGAGCATTGATGAAAATCCTTTTAAATTATCTGTTATTATCTGATTTTTAGTTTAATAAATCCAGCATCGAACTGGAATTCATCAGATGACATAAAGTAAAATATTGTGATGGCGATAAGCAAATGTGCACAACTATATTTATCCTAAAGAAATAATCTCTTTCCATAAATAAAAACGTGATAAATGTAATGCTCTAACGATGGATTACTGAAATTATGTTAAGAGTATTAAAAAGCACTGCATGACTCACCGTTGCATGAAAAAATATTTAGCAGAGTTCTTCCGTCGGTATTATATTATCTATAACTTTTTAAACTTTCTCGAGAGATCTTTTTAATCAAGATAAATCAGTTTTATTTATTTCTGCCTGTTCTGTTTGTCATACAAATAGTTCATCCTCTCCATAGAGGATGTTACAACCAGAATCTGCATTATCAATAAACGAATCAAAATATTAACTGAAAACCTATCAAGACTAGAACTACTAATCTAGACCTTCTGCATATCCTAATGTGAGAAATTCTAAGCGAAGTCTTCTATTATAGTCCATATATTTCCATCATTTTTAATTAAAAAGATTTTTTTAAATTTCAGATCACTTTAGAACTCTAGGAACAGATTTTGGGGATTTGAAAAAGCTCAACAATAACAGTGACACGAGTTTTTAAGATTTTCAGCTCAAAAATTGGAAAATAAGTCATATTTTGACGTGAATATAGCTACTAATATAAATTTCAATTTTTCAATAGTTTCATTCATGAAAAAGAGGAAGAGGAGTCTTGTCTAACATCTAACCCATCGTTATTCTAAAGGGAACCTCTATTGTGGACAGAATTTAATTGTTTTACTCCAGCATTATCAATATGCATTGGCACATCAGTTTGTTGAATTGCTCATTAAGAGATGAGAAAAGACAAGCAAGTAGATATACTTATGTGGTGAGAAAAGATGTTATCCATATGTTCATAGCATTATTCAAGTGGACATGGTGAATTGAATATTCGATTAAAAATTAATTGCTTCGAGAAGTTTACGTATCTGTCGACAAGTACATCGTTTTTTTATTATTTATTGACATCTTATCAAACATCTGAGTGTAAATTAATAAAAAATTACATTTTCGCTAGATGTTTCTGACATTCGTAGGTTTTGTTGCTCATGAATGCATCCTTCAAATAAAATCTCTGCAACAAGATTCACTAGAAGATCATAGTCCATTGGTAAACTTGTCTCAAATATTAAGACTTTTCTATTACATTAAGAAGATCTTGCAGAATTGTAAACTGTTGTTATTCGCACTTACCAATAAACATGTTTCATTAGGCGAAAATTGTAGCACAGAAATAATTTAGCAACTCGTTTTTCTGCAGATATATGTATATGCATATGCTACTATAAATAATATGCAGTACAGACAAGCTAGTGACCAGTTCAGCTTTTCTGAGAAGAGATCTTCGTAATAATATCAGAGTTCGTGTAAGTGTACCAAAACTATATGTTGTTAGGGGATACATTAGAAAATGTCTTATGGAGGTAATAAAAAATTCAAACTCTTGGTAGTTTTATTGAATAACAATGAATAATTGTCAATTTCAGGACATTTTAGATTTCGTCCATCCCACTTTTCCAACCTCTGAACAATAAGGACAAAAATTAGAACATTTACTTTACTAAACTTTATCTATAATATGAAAGCTAACTTGGTAGTGAATGACAACATACCAAACATTCGTAATGTTTTATCTTAAAAATTAATCATACATCAGAGAGAAGCAAAACAAAAAGAGAAAGAAAGCAAATAAACTTTTCTCTTTTCGTAGATAAGAGAAAAAAACCATGATGAAATATCCTGAATAGATGATGATGTAAGAATTTGCATAATTCTTGATGAAACTGATGCTTGCACAATCTTAACTCTTTAAAACAGGTAATCGTTGTCTTTAGGGCAACGAGCATGTGATGAATGGGTAAAAAATTGTAATTTAATGTCATAAAATATATCGATATCTCATGACGATAGTGGTGTATGTGCGTAGTTTGTACGCCAGGAAAGGAAAGAAAGTTGAGTAAAAAATGCAAAAAGAATAGTTGTGAAGGAGAGTGTATGTTATGTTTACTGTTGTCATCGATGAATAACTCAGTGTTTTTTCTCTGCCCTATTGTGAAATATGTCTTGCCTATGTAATCATTTATACATTTTTATTCGCGTAGTGTCACAGAAACACACAGTTTATTGCTAAAAGAACTTAAATTAACAATGTCAGGTAAATAATTAATATCTATGTTATAATATAACAAAAGTAATTGTTGAAAGGTGTATTTTGTTTTCATTTTGATCCTTAATATTTGTTCAATATGTGTAATAACACATATTTTTCCACTGCATGCAACAAATTAGAGTCTATGAATTTTCATTGTTTAGTCTCTTCAATTAAATTTTTATTTGATGACAATCATTTATATTCAAAATATTACGAATATATTCTTTTGTAGTTGCTTCAAATGTTAAAAAAGCCAAAATACTCATTGTCGATATATCAAATCTTCCTACAAAAGAATTAAATGATTTGGTGGTACATTGCTCGAATATTGATGAACTGTTGGCCGCATCAATAAAATACAATGCATTCAATCTTATAATAGCTTGTACCTCCTCGAAACTAACTGAATTAGCTCCAATACTAAGAGGAGTATCGATCGATGCATTTTACATTCTTAATGTAGGAGACGAAATCAAATGTTTTGATGAACCGTGGTGGAACAAAACAACAGTAGTTTACAATGAAAAACAATTAATGCGTCATTTGTGCACGAAAAGTATGCTTTGTTTGTATCATGAAGGTCTTGAACATCGAAAGACAGGAGACTTTGGTTTAGCCAATATATGTTTTCTTGATTCAATTCGTGCACTAGATTATTCGGCTAAATTTATATAATGTTTGTTTTGTATGTTTTAAACAATCTGTAATGTAAATTTATTAATAAATTTTCTCATTGTGATACAAAATACTGACACAGATGAGTCATACTATTATTGTAAAATAAATAAATAGATAACCTATGTGATAAATTTAGTTTAGCACTCGATAATATGAACAACTATTTTCAAAAGGGTTCTGTCGGATTATAAGTCAATATGGGTAATCAGCAATTTTAATAAAATATACTTTATTTTTAGAAATTTTTTCAGCATGTATAACAATTATAGAAGCCATTTTATTGAAAAATGATATGAAATAAAATATCTTTGTCTTCGCACATCTCACCCGAAATAACTATAATACACCGCAGAGTCCCATAATTCGAGTAGTTGACGAGAAATCACATCTTTTGCCCTGCCTCATGATACACTCTGACGATCTTCAAAGTTACAGATTTCAACATCATGCAAAGCTTTCAGCCTTATTACTGTCAGTCTCCTATTTTTCATGAAGTTGAATATAAGTGGTTTGAGTTCTCTCTGGTCAGTGTAATGAGAACAATACAAAAGTTAATATACACAAAGGGTGATCCACAAGTCTTTTGGTCTCCCCAGAAAAATTTCTCTTTCTCGCTTATAACAAATGTAAGAACGATGAAACTTTGGCATCTTATTCCTTGTAATTAGGCAAATCTTAGTTTAAATTTGAATATCTCTATCCTTAATAATAGCGAATATATATGGGTTAAGTTTCTGGGAATTTTTTTGTTCTCATGTCCTAAAAATAAAAAATAAAAGTTTTTATTCACAAGCAATGTAGGTGATAATTAGATTTCAACTCAAATATACTCATAAATGATAAATAATATTATATTTACATGCTTTTATTGTCTTTCTTATTGACTGGATAGCCTTATTTTTTAATTGGACATTTTCTTATACTTAGAATCGAATTTATTAATTTGGAGAACATTTCACAATGTATTGTCGGAAGCTATATAATTTTTTTCAACAGTTTTGGCACATCAATGGTTAGTAAGAAATAGTCGATGTGAAGAACTATTGCAGAAAAAGTTGATAAATGATAAATGAAAATAATAAAATTAATTAGATATTGAAAGATTGCCAATGCCCATTATTTTTCATCTCATCAATTAATATTAGAGTTGATTGAAAACATATATTGTAGTGATCTAATAAATATCTCAACATAGTTCTATCCATGTAACCATTCCAATCTATACCTATTTTGATATCGATTTTTTACACTTTTTTCTTTTTTGTTTTTGCGGAAACGCTTTCGGTTTTTTAGCTTTAGAATATGAAAGAAAAAAGTTCCTCGAATCTTAACTTATATACCGTTCCCAGTATTAGAGATAGAGATATGAAAATTTAGACTAATATTTGCCTAGTCACAAGGAATAAGATGCTAAAGTTTCAGCTTTCTTGCATTTGTTATAAGCGAGAAAGAGTCATTTTTCTCAAAGGCCCCAAGATTTTGGATCACCCTTTAAGAGTTGATCAAAAACATCAGTCATGTTTGATCGATTTCTAAAATTAGTATTGAAGTAAAACTGATTATTTTCATGAGTATTAGGTAGATATGAGATGTGTCCAATGTCTCAAGATAGCAAATATTAAAGTGCTCTATATATGCAGAAGTCCTGTACGAAAAAACGTGAAAATATCCATCTAATTGATGAAAATCAATAACAATATTTCTTTCAATTTCAATCGGTTTTTTATCAACAGTAGCACATACAAGGTATGTAAAAGTAAACTATGAATTTATAACAAGGTTTATACCTATAGAATATTCTTACGTGAAACAACACTCAAACAGTGATATGGTCGATTAAAACTGATTTCTCATGTAATCGCATCATCTCAGTTTGAAACAATTTATATACCAATCTCAACTTTACTCTAATTGCTCAAGTTTAGCTTGATGACAACTTCATAATTTCTAAGTACGAACAATTCCAAAAAATAATATGCAATTAGAACTTCGCGTTCGAATACCGTGAAAAACTCCTATCTTCACGGTGTATGATTATAATCGATTAGCAAGCAAGACGAGATTAAAAGCAGTTCAAAGTTAAAAATAGATTAAAATCAATTAAGAAGTGGTAATCTATTGAAATTTATTAATATGTAGCAGAGAATTATAGCAGATAATTCCCATCGAAAAAAACGAAAGAAAATCTGGCTCTCATCAATTTTTTTTCGTCACTCTTCTCGGACGAAAATCATTCTCTATTTAGTTATGTTTCATCTGATCGTTGAGAAACTCGTACAGTAGTATAGATATTGATCAAAGTTGAACTGAAGTCAATTATATGAGAATTTGTAGCATGACTATCACGAAAAAATCCAATTTATAATTGATTATAATTTGGATTTTGGTTAGGTTCATAGAATTTTGAAATTTTAATCGATTTTAATCTTGAAAATTTTTTACTAAGGTGCCATAGTCTCATTCAAGTCTCTAGCTCACTTATATACTTCGTATTTTAGTTGTAATAATCGTTCAAATCTATGCTACGCGTTTCTTTAATATTTTCTTGACCTTCGTCATCATACCTCTTTCTTCTTGTTCTTAACTTTTATTTCTCTTTCATTTAGCCTGAAACCAGATTGTCTAAATATTATTGATTTGACAATTTCAAAACCTCTATGAATGGTACGACGATGTTTTTACTCTGAAAATTCAATCAATAACTATTGTAATACGTTCTTTTTTTTTTTAGTACTGCATTATTTTATAAGAAAAAAGTCTTACATAGATAAAAGAGTTTATTTCTTTATCTTTTTTAAAACTAAATTAATAACCATCATGTCAGTTTCGAAGTCATCCAACTGTTCTTTCATTCCTTTCTCATGTAAGTCCCAATATTGATCTAATATCTTGTCGATTTCTTCTGATGATCGTTGTCCATTATCGATCAGTGCTTGCTTGAGCGGATATTCAAGAGCGATACGCACGGCCGCGGTCAGTACTCGAGCCAAATAGTCAAGTGTTATCTCACCATTTCGTAACTGTTCTCCCAGAGTTGATTTGACGTTAACAGTGTCTGATTTGATCAACTCAAGATCAAATTTTGCAAAAAGATCCCGATCGACACATTCAGAATAGGAGCGACAATATATAGGTAGTGTATAATCAAGTAGTTCTGGAGATGATAAGAGTGCTCGAGCACATCTATACAGGAGTTCACCATGATCACGGGTAGCTTTACCATTATTTGCGAGGATTACCAAAATTAAAACACCACCGGGCACCAATTCACGGGACCGATATTCAAGAAAGTGAGCATAATCAAGAGCAGCTTGATGTTTGAACGCGTTTATTTCGTTGTCATTAAGAGAACAATGAACTAGACATTGATCAGATAAATTGCATGGTTTGTGCGACAACCAATGTAATGAAGTTGAAGTATAGCCGATAGTCAGTGAGTTAGAAGGCAAACATTGTTGATAAAAAGAACGGCCACTAGCCACTCCGTGATATGAACTGTTTTTGTTGAGAATATCAAAGAGAGATGCCCAATCATTTGTTGGTAAATCATTATGCACGACGAGGATCTGTTGTTTATTCTCATCAACTTTTTTGGTTTCCTTCAATGTTTGAATGATGAATTGCATTGCATGCATGGAATTGGAGCCATGAGATGAACCATAATCGCCGATGATGACAAGTGGCAAACTTTCCATCTCGATTGCATCTATTGCTTGCCGAATATATGCAGCAGATAATTTGACTGCAGCCATTTGAGTAAGAGAATTTGCATTATAGTCTTGCCCCATGCCCTGTGTTGTTTGTGCTGAATCGTTGGAACTCATAGCTGTTGCTTTACTAAAAGATAAAAACACAATTATATCTTGTGCATGTACTCGCGTTCGAGTGAAAGGATGGCAAAAAACAACGATAAGTAGATGGTTTCATTCGTTCTTGCATTATCTATTTGCTTTTTTTTCTATATGTCAATGAATAAAACACACTGTTTTCTTTCGAAGAAAGATAGCAAATATCAAATGAACTATTATGCAGTGATATTTTGCAGTCATACCCATTCAATCTGTTCACTCAACCAAATATAGTCTATGAATTGAAGAGGACCATTGAAAAACCTGAAAAAAATTAGTATCTCTTTCACATCTCCAAAATTCTAGTTGTCGTAGCCATTTTGTTATCTCAAGCGTCCTTTATCTACTAAATAGTATATTCTGAGAACATTGCTCTATCGGAATTGAGAAGGAAAGGTGCAATGAGAACAATGAAAAGAGCCAAGTGGCAGCGCGGTTAATATTTTCTGTCTTAGAAAGATCGATTGATAGTAGAAAAAGTCGATTTTAATATGGCACAATACACTTTGTCTAATGATGTCACACTTCTTTCCATTGGTCAAGTGTTCTAACTAATGACATCTGTTGTGGCGTTATCTTTAATAAATAAGTAAACTCGAAAATCTAGTGAAACCAAACAATCGATGTGGCTAGTATAGGCAGCGTCAACGCGTTGAGACTTATTGAGACGCATGATTTCGACTGAAACATAACATTTTTTTAAAGAATTTAAAAAATTCATACAGTGAGGTATATAGAAAACCAAAAGTGAAAAATCGTAGTTAACTCAACATTTTTCGAGTGGTTTTTACAGCATGAGCTCGTACTGTAGTCATAAGATGTAACGAATCAGTCAGGCATTCTGTTAATATGGACCGTATTCAATTTGTTTATTTTTTCCGTTCAATGAAACGTGTGAGTAAACATGTGTCAGAGAATTTATTCTTATATTAGGAGAGAATTTCGTAGAAGAGCTTAATCTGAAATTATGAATATTTTCTATTTGTTCACTTCATGTTAATCAAGAAAATACTGCATTTCGTATGCTTTTCTATTTAGTGACGACGTGATCCAGTGAAGAGTTTTTCCTTCTATTCCAGAAATTTGGATTACACCTTCTACTGATTGAGGAAGATATTTGTCTTAAACTTGCTCTCGTTCAGAAGATAGTGTGTCTAATGCAGTCTGAAATTTGATAGAAAGTATGTCTCAAGCATTCTCTTATTTGAGAAAAAAATATATCGTACTTCTTCCATTTCTACGAGAATGAATCTTCAATTTGCTTCAGTTCTAAACTTTTATATTGTCCTTTTCTCTATTTTTCGTTACTTATGATAGAAATGAAAAGAGTTCATATTGGTTTCTACCTGAAGAATGAAATGCTAATCAAAGGAAGAAATCAGCATATAAGTCTTGTACTCGATAGTTTAAAGTAACATTAGTTTTTGTCAATCTATACCGTGCTATTTTTTTAATTGGTAAGCTTGTCACTAACAAAGTTCAAGATATTCATTCATTGGTGTGAAAATTATCCCACAACGACATTATTTTCTTCCGTTCTTGATTAATGATACATAGAATTATTCTTTTCATTGATTTCAGTTGTCCATCGAGAACTTTTCTGTTATTTTATGAATAGTTTCTTCTATCGACGAAATCAAGCATTCTTCCATTAAGTAATGCGACATATGTTTTAGATTCATCAACAAAATGTCGAGAGAATCGTCTGGAAAAGTCTATTGTGCTTCGAAACTATAATTGTCCAAAAATCTCTTACATCATTGTTATATCCCTCATCATAGCGTGAATACCAAAGAAAACTATAAAAAATCACTATCGAAACTCAAAGAAAGTATTAACAATCACCATCAATAGCCATCAGGATCAGATAGTATAGTCTATATAAAACACTCATCAGCAAGCATTATAGCATTGTACATCTAGAATCAACAATATTGAATGCACCATTAACAGCAATGTTGAACGAAATATTACCAAAAATATCAGAACAAGTAGTAACTGAATCATTAGTTATTAATGAATATCCGCCATAATTATCTGTTATAATACCGAGTGACAAATTACATGTGAACTAGTTTCAAACTGGTATGCAAATAATAACTAAGATTTGTGGTGAAATTGTATATGGTATCAAACAAAGCCAACTTGCTTTTAAATTTGTTGATAAATTAAAAAAACTGATAAATGATTTATTTTGCTTTTATGTAATACAACATTTTAAAAAAGTGCTCAATGAAACATATCTACGCTATTTAGTTGATCAAGCACTATACCCACCAATACAAGCATGTTATCCAGTTAATGAAACATGAGAGAAAAGAAAAAGTGATACATGTGTATGCGTTCCAAAATGTTACAATGTATTTTCATTCAACGAAAATAGTCCAATAACCGATTCAATTTATTAACTTTGCTATCACCTATTTAATCATGGTTCTGACCTCACGCATCAGAAAGTGTTTGGATCTTAATTGACATGAGAATATGGAATAAAATGAAAGGTTTTTCAAATATAACTTATTCGTAGATGATTATCTGACTTTGCAACCTAGCTATTTTATTTTAGGTAGTCAAGGCACCGTAAAAAATAAGAGAAGATTATACATTCATTTTACAAGTGAACCTCACGAATTTTCATTAGAGTCTTATGTAATTCTTTAAAGAACAAAACAATTATATTGCTTATATGTTCGATAAAAATTTGCAGCAACAAGAACAACAAAAGATTACAGAAAAAAATCAAATGAAGAAGTAATGGAAATTCTGATCGAATGTGCTCGATATTTATCAGAACAAGATTAAGCATTTCGTGTACTTATAGATGAAGAAGGTAACTTCCATCAACCGGTA
The DNA here is from genome assembly GCA_905250075.1 of Rotaria sp. Silwood1. Classification (NCBI taxonomy): domain Eukaryota; kingdom Metazoa; phylum Rotifera; class Eurotatoria; order Philodinida; family Philodinidae; genus Rotaria; species Rotaria sp. Silwood1. The sequence goes on along the minus strand of CAJNOP010000050.1, from coordinate 1,039,542 downwards.
CATATATTATTTCGACATAATTCAGTATTGGCGAGCTGGATAACAAAATAATAGTGCTCGTCCATATAGAAATAAATATGTAGCTAACAAGAAATTTTCTAATTATTAGTAAATAGATAGAAATATTTTCTTTTAGATCACTTATATGAGTAATGATTTTCGATTCATAGATCGGACAAAATTCAATATATTGAAAATTAAATAGATTTCAGTATACAAGCGGTGGCTACCGAAAGTAGAGTTCACTGCTGAAATGAATGAATGTTACAAAAAGCATACAGGAAATATTAACTATAGATCTTAGTTGATGCATATAAAAAAACATGAAGAGATCAAAATCGATTGAAATTCAAACAGAAGAAACGAGCTAAGTTTGAAAATAGAATGTCTACAGGACGATATTGATCTAAGATGCAGCGTATCAGTCAAAAATGAACTATTCATCTTATTTCTCCGTTCATTCCAAAGAACTCATGGCCATTGTATTGACCTGATTGAAATTTATTTGTTCATAAATTACAGAACTAACTGACTGAGCCTATAAAGTTGGGTTTTATTATAACAAATGCAATATTGATAAACGAAATTCATTTATTATTATTAGATATGAAGGTATAAGTAAGATCTTCTTTTCAGCTGCATCCCCACCCGACGCCCTGCTCATGAATGATCATCTAGATTAATGACCCATGTTACAAAAGCCGGATCAGTTCTAGCGGTAAACGCCGGTTTACCGCGGTTCGCTATTTAAAAAAAAGCGGTTAACCGGTAGAACCGCGGTTAACCGCCGGCTTTTGTTCGGTTTTCATCACATGGGAAGGCATGTATACAAGAGTAAATTTGTTTTCTTTATTTCTTTTATTATTCTTTTTTCTATCAATCTTGAATAAACAACAAAATATATTATCAACAGTTTTTCATATGAGAGTTAGTTTTATGGTTTGTATTGTACTTGATAAAGACGATTGTTTCCGTCTTCAGAAAATAAAAGGCTACCATCTTTTAGAACAAGTAAACCAACTGGCCGTCCAAATGCATCGGGTCCAGATGGATTAGTTAGAAATCCATAAACAAAATCTTCATAGTAACCCATTGGTCGATTAGTACTACGATTGAATGGAATAAAGATAATTTTATAACCAGTTCCGCGGTTTCGATTCCATGAACCATGGAATGCTGCAAAAGCACCATTTCGATATGGACTAGGAAATTGTTTTCCTGTATAAAATCTCATATCAAGTACTGCTGAATGAGCTTGAAAAAGTACATCAGGTGTTCGGGTTCGTGATACTAGATCAGGTCTTTCACTTGTTCCATTACTTAGGCGTCGTCTAGGATCAGTTAATTTTGAACTCAAATAAGCAAAAGGCCATCCATAAAATTCATTCTGTCGAATACGTGAAAAAAAATCAGGTACAAGATCATCACCAAGTGCATCTCTTTCTTGACATGTTGCATAAAGATCATTAGTTATTGGATGAAATGCTAAACCAACAACATTTCGAAGACCATAAGCAAATGTTTTTCTATTACGACCATTGATATTAGCTTGCTGAATAGAAGCTCGTGGTAATGATTCAACAGCAACATTTGATGCTGAACCAATACTAACAAATATTTGATTACCAGTAGGTGATATAGCAATAGTTCGTGTTGAATGGCCATGTTGAGGATAAGTCATTATTACTTGACCTGTACCTCTAATTCGTCGACTTCCTCTAGTCCAAGAATAACGTCGAACAGCATCTCGATTACCCACATAAAAATATCCATTGAAAAAAGCCATACCAAATGGATAATTGAGTCCATTAGATGCATCAGCAAATGTTAAACGTTGATCTGGATAACCATTGTGATCATTATCGACCAGACAAGAAATACGATCAATACTAGATTCACTGACAAGGATATCATTTGTAGGTGTATAAATAAGATAACGTGGTGCTGTGAGTCCACTCATAAATAACTTGACAGTGAATCCACGAGGAACATAGAGACGAGGATTTGCAGGTACTGAAATGACCTGAGGTGGTTTAGACGCTGATGATGACGCATAGGGTCGTGGAAGACTTGCAATTGTTATACGAATTGGTCGTGGAACAAAAGTAACATTTGTACAATTTGTTTGATGAATTAGAAATAAAATTAGAAATGGAAAAAAAGATGATAGGAATAACGAAAACATATTTTGAAATTTGTAAATCTGTTGTCGTTGTCACGCTTTCGTTTTGTTATCAACTTTATCAAATATCACATGTATATATATATATATTAAAGCATCAATACAATAAATGAAAATACATAATAACAATGTTTCCAAGGCTACTTATCATAATACTATGTGCGTCATCCTATTTTCTTTCTTTCTTTTTTTTCTATCGTCCAACGGGTGCTGCAGGTATGTTATATGATACATATATATACGAATATATGTTATCGCATTAAATTATGAATACACTTCGATTGCTTGATTACACACGTGGATGAGTACAAACATAAAAACAGATTACACAGATTCATATATTCGTATATTTTTTATCGTGCTACAATAAAAACAAAAAAATACGTCATGTTGTTTGTTAAAATAGAATATTGATAAGCGTTAGATATATAATTTTGATAGAGTATCTTCAGTGGCCATACTTTATCAAAAATCGATCATCTGATAAATGATACAACAAAAAAAGACGCTGAAAAGTAATTTTGAATCAGAGTCAATTCAAGATGATAGATTGTCTTGACAGCCATGTATGTTTCGAAAATAATACAATAAAAATAAGAAAAGAGAGTGGATTAAATAATACTGCTTATTTTCTTGTCATTTTACATTAGTTCTTTATGATTATTTAAAGAAAACTGAAATAATTGATCAATATTTTTCGGAAGTAGACTTTAGCAATATTTATTTGAGCAACGATAATTTCAGTTCGAATCTAAACAGTATCTGAAGAAACAATCATAGTTCATCGAGAATATTTCTATTCTATTTAGTCAATCATTCTCGTTAATTTATTTGGTTCAGGTGAGAACTATCCACTCAATACGAACTATTTTTGCTGTCTGACTTGTCTGATTAACTATCTAGCAGCATAATTCAAGTCGAACAATGGAACTATCATCAATAAAATGGTCGTTTTTGATCATTTAAAGGGCTTCTATAGGTTGTCGTATGCTTTCTATAGATTTATCTCATTTGCATTTAATAATTAAAAAGAAAATGGTAGATATCAGCTGGAATCCAGCATTTTAAAGACATCTTCTCCTATACACAAAACTCTAGCAACTTCAGTTTCATTAAAACGGATAAAAAATTGACAAGCTTTTATACAAGTATGTCACCAATATATTTTTTTTTCTTTGAAAAGGAAACAATACATTCGATTTTAATAAGACCTCTAGCGCTTGAAGCTATCAAAAAATTACTGTATAACGTGAGGAGAAATTGTATCATTACACTCAACATAGTATGCATGACCAACATGTAATCCTTCAAAGAGAAAGCAATTTACTTAAATACTCATCGTTATTATTGAAACTTTTGAATCGAATTTTTTTAATTAGAAGAAACGTATTTCACAAAACAAAGAGAGCAAAAATTTAATGAAACTTGATTCAAACTGACAAAAATTCGTCTTCATTGGTTGAAAACTGTCTTCCTAAAAAAAAATAAGATCAAAACTACTGAAAAACTATGTTTTGATACAAAATTATTAACTTTCTCCTCAGTTCAGTACTAATGAATTTTCTGAAGAAACTGAACCCATTGCCATCCCATTGTGATCAATAAATTTCATGGACACTCTAAAAACTGACACCCTCAAAAAGCCAATGCTTCTATAAAAAAATTGCATTTCAATGTTTTTATAGAACAATATTCTTGTAGTAAACCTATGAACAACTAAAAAATCGAATATTTCAGCCCACACTCAGTATGAGCACGTAATATTTTGAAGTTGTTAGTTTGGTGATAAGAACGTTTGTCTGACTCGAATATGATCAATCTCCTCAAATTACAGTTCGCGACTCTCCATTGTTATATTCTAATAAAATGCGAGCTCTTATCATGATTTTACTTTACTTACAAGATATGTGAAGTCGCAAGATCCTTACATTTTGAAAACTTGTCTTTTTCACTCACAGAAGAAAGATGCTGACTAGTGATCTGAATGCTTATTGAATTGTAAAGATATATTTGTATTCGATTGTCTTTTTAAAAATATTTATTGATGCAAGTTTGGCATAGATTTAAAAGCTTATGTACAATATGAAAGTTTTAAAAAAAATATTAGTCGAGATTAGATTAATGTTTTTTATGGGCAGCTCCACCTCCAATACGTCCATCTTGATTTAAATCCATATGTGTCATTTGTTCAGCTTTACCAAGAAGACCTATCGAACATAAAGAAAAACTTTATTAAGTTTTAAAATAAAATAAGAGATTGTACTCTTTCACCTCAATGTTTTCTTTTTGACTCATGTAAAAGATTATTCAGTTCATTTTGAAAAAAAGGATAGTTTACTTACCTCCTCCTCCTGAAGCTTTTTGTCCTCCGACAACTCCATCACGATTTAAATCCATATGAGTAGCCTTTTCCATTTGTCCAGTAGCACCACCTCCTCCAACACGACCATCTTTATTTATATCCATACCTGTTGCCTTTTCCACTTTATTTGTAACAAAATCTATCCAAAATAATAAAATATACGTATAAAGAAATATTATCTCAGTATAAAAACTTACTCATGTGTTGTATTATCAAGGAATTAAATGCTTGCACTTATATTTTTATAATGTTTGGTAAGAAAAAGATTTTGTCTGCTTTTATATATGTTAAAGAAATGCGACGTAAAAAAGAAACGAGTCAACGAGTTTGTTTTTTGAGTCAATATGAAATATTTTACGTCGCACGTTATTTATACATGTGCACTTGAAGTTCAAAAAGAACAGAGAAAGAAACAACATTTCAATTTATCCTTGATTACACGTAAATATTGAGTTATATGTTAGTTTTTCTCTTCTGTCGTGCAGTAAATAAGTTGTGACATATACCGTAATGGATTTATAGCTTTTAAAATAAATTTCTCTTTCTATCTTAATATATATTCAGAGCCACAAAGATTTATTAATTTAGAAATTAAAAAGTAAATTGGCTATATTTTTCTTGTACATGAAATTATTTGAGTAAATTTTTTTATGGAACATTTACACTATGACAATTGAACTTTGATAATGTCAGAGATTATGTCTGATTTATCACAAGAAGTATTATTTGAGATATTGATTATAAAATAATAAATATGTTTCTTGATCGAGTTTCGATTATTACCATTTCGACAAAATATATTGCAACTATTTCATCATTCATGCAAGGATGACTGATACGGTACTAGTACATTTCGTCGCAATCATTTCGTCGCACGATCACTTCGTCGCAGAACATTTTGTCGCGTTCTGTTCGTTGCATTCTACTCGATTAATTCCTTTTTTTTAAATAATCAATTGAAATAAAATAAAATAAATTAAAAATTCTGAAAGATTTGTATGATAACGATAAACGATTGACTATTCTAAGGCATATGACTTTAATTGGGAAAACGTATCAATAAAAAATATTAATCAAAAGTGATCATGATAGAGCTAAAGTGAACGAAGAATAATTAGATTTGTCACACAATTAATGAGTTTCAACATAATCTAGACCAACAGTAACACAGATCCAATGTTTTTAATTATGGGATTACAATAAAAAAAATATGCATTGATGACATTGAAAATATATTTCATTTCTCAATCTCAATATTCACTGCACACTACTCAAAATAAACGTCTCAAATGGAAAAACTTCTTTCTGCAAAAGAAAACAGTGCTCCTCTATGAAAATTACCTCTACACTATAGAATTTTCAATAACGATATTTTCAATCTCATCAATATATATTTTTATGCATCGTGGTTGTATAATTAAGAACATTTGATTAGTATTATTGTTGGTCTAGATTATGTTGAAACTCATTAATTGTGTGACAAATCTAATTATTCTTCGTTCACTTTAGCTCTATCATGATCACTTTTGATTAATATTTTTTATTGATACGTTTTCCCAATTAAAGTCATATGCCTTAGAATAGTCAATCGTTTATCGTTATCATACAAATCTTTCAGAATTTTTAATTTATTTTATTTTATTTTAATTGGTTATTTAAAAAAAAGGAATTAATCGAGTAGAATGCAACGAACAGAACGAAAGAAATTATTCTGCGACGAACAGAACGAAAAAAAATTGTTCTGCGACGAACAGTCTTGCGACGAAGTGAACGCGACGAACTGTCTTGCGACGAAGTGAACGCGACGAACTGTCATGCGACGAAGTGATCGGTCACCAACTGATACGTATAACAGTTTTTCAAAACTGCAATATATCAGAAAATGCAACAAGGTCAGCTGTAAAAAAGAACATACAAATAAATAATCCCTTATATTCAATATGATAAATACGCAATCTAGGTTGTATTTTGGTTATTTAAGAACGAAGTAGTTTGAGTTTAATCTATTGTATTGACTGTCAACCGAAGTATAACCATTCAGTCGATTGAATATAATCAACAAGATAAAATCTCTCATGATATTCTGATTAGTATTCGTGTTCTGTTTTCGTCATTTATTTCAAAATCATAAATATATAATTGAAGATAGATGTTTATTATGAAATTCATTGCAGCTTTGTACGCATAAAATTTTTCACAGAAAGCTATAAAAACTAATTTTTGCAGAAATATATCGTGATTGCTGTTTCATTATAAAATTATCTAAAATAGATATTCGATTAAAATATCACTGACAAAATTATATTTATGAATTTGTTCCTAAATAGCGATTTTATTAATTTATACATAGAAGAACTGGTTGGTATGATATTTTCGTACAGAAATGCAACGTAAATCAGAGAAAAATGATGATGAGATTTAAAATCAAACATTATTAGTTTTTAATAGATACGAACCATGTTTTCACATGCGTAATTATCAATAAATATTTGATATATACAAATATTTTTACACTTTTTTGTTTTCTAGTCTTACTTAGAATTTATTTTTTTATTATTTTATTCATAATATTTCTAAAAGAATTATCCACAATGTTGTTAAATTTAATTTCTTATTTCTACTCATCGTTGAATAAATAAAATACTGATAAGCCATGAGAATAAGTATATGCTATCATGATGACTTTTTCATCAAAAATAATATAGTAACTGGATAAGATATAGTCGATGATTATATGTACTTATCACTTGTCTTGTATCTATGAAATATTTTACGTCACTGGTCACATGCCTTTGTTTTTTATTCTCACATATAATTCTTCAGTATTATCTGTCAATTAGTCAAAGAATCTATTACTCGGTCTGCTTATTCAGACGATAAAATGTCATTGCATTTTTTATAATATTTTTTAAGTGATCTTGGTATCTATAATATTTACAACAGCGGCAACGAATTTATTTGTGCTGTGGTAGCTTCTAACTTCGATCCACAAATACTCAATGATAATCTAAGCAACAATAGTCTCTGTGACTAATATGTGTCAGTTACTGGTATCAAAGGTATACTTACCGTAAAAATGCTCGATTGATGTTGTTTGAAAGAGTTCAAGCAAAACAATCTAGTTAAACATGTTAAACATTTATTGTTTTCTTCTTCTAAAGGTTGATCTTGACTCGAGTTCAGCAGCTTTCAATCAGATTGGTGATTTAGACTAAAAACGCATCCGTATCAGTTGGTATTGCGTTTAAAGATAATAAATCTGATGCAATAAATACAAATGATATTACTTCTCTCTTTCATTATTTATCTTGTTAATAAATTCTGATTGGATTTCTTAAATGTTCTATCATATCAACCTGAAAGCTAACGTCTATTAAGAAAAGACAAAAGAAAATCGGACTCTTTAACAAGTTTGAACGACTCTCAAAATTTAGCACAATCAATAAAGAGATATAAATGTATGCTTTGATACGAATTCAAATAAGTGCTTGTTCTTAATTTGTTATTCAAAAGCTGTATGAGACTAAAGAGAAAAGGGCTTACATAAAAATAATGTATTAGCTTGTGAAAGTGACTAATTTCATGATGACATTGTCAGTGAAACACTCGTTACAGCTAAGCTATCCTCTTTCAAATATTTATTGGGTTTTCATTTATTAGCAATTTAACAATCAATATCATTTCGAAGTATTATCAAATGAGTTAAAAGTGAAATGAGTCTATATTAGTAATAATAATGATACACATGATACTTCAAGGTTAATAATTGATTTAAATTTCACCAGACAAGAAAAAAATCTGTTCGAACATAAAGTTTTTGCAAAAGTCTATTCAATAGACAAAAATTTTTGAATAGAACTCTTATCGAAATATATTACATAATCGACGCTTTCATGCAGAGATTTTTAATACAATTGACACACATTTTCTATGTATGATTGTGTATTTTGAAAATACTTTATAGAAAATAATCAACGCCAAAGTTTTAAAGTCTCTATAGAATGATTGACAAATTCTCGTAGGATTTCATGACGAAATATTTCTTGAAATAAGTTAAAAGATAAAGCAAAATTCACTCAATGAAACTGTATACTAAATATATTCGCTTTGCTATTATAAAAGCCATAACAAGCCAAGAAGAAAGAAAATAGATGCACTCGCTTTGAAATTTTTCTCATGTGTTGAATTTTTTTCTTTTTTTAGTGAAGATTTGAGCCAGCAGAAATAACAATGCGTCATAAGTGTTTCTACTTCACTAGAGCGTCATCAGATGGTTTATTGGATTTATAAAGGTGTGAGGTGTGAACGTTACTAAAGAGAAGATTTCTATCCAGACTCAGAATCAGACCCACAACCGCATTCAGAACTTCACATAAAACTTGCATAATTTAATCTTGTGCCAAGTAGTTTGTCTCAGCTCAAAAATTCAATTGACAGTAGTTTACTACTTAAATGGTGGGCTATCTTCTGACCGCCATTCTATTGCAAGATACTGATGTTATTTTTTGACTAGTAATCTACTGCTCGTACACAGTAAGTTCTTATCAGTACTGCAGCATACCTGACTGTTGTTTGAGTCAAGGTGAAATATATGTTATGATTTGTTTCATCGAGTCTACTGACGTGCAACAGTTGAAGACATTTCACTATAAGATTTTGACTTTTTTGCAGCTGATAAATCGATCCAGAAAATTTTCTATTTACTTCCGCTTAGCTTCATAAACATGGATCATTTCTAATATGTGTGCAATATAAAATGACGTAAGAAAAACTTATATTAATCATTACAGTTATCGATATTGAAAAAAAAAGCAAAAACAAATAATACTGTTTCATAAAACAGATTCGCTAGTTATTATCAAGAAACAATGTCTTTGTGTCTTGTTATACATCTCAAAAAGTTAATCAAATACTAACTGAAAATGTCTTTTCGTTGCTTGCTCTTCCCTTCTTCTTTTTTTTCTGAAATTTAACCTTCACAAAATATATTCTTATCTATGTTCTTTAAAGAGACTTTGAAAAATAGTTATATTTGTTATTTGTTACCACATTCTCCTTGAATAAAGAATTTCAATAGGTAAGTCGAATTTTTTCAATATACAAATATTAAATATTTTTGATTCTATAATTAATGAGTGCAACATAGTGATTAGTAAATTTAAAAAATGTCAACTGAAAATAATTCAACTTTAAAAATAATGGCACTTGGTCGTCCATTCAAACTTGGCATGCTTTATGACTATAGAACCGATCAACTTATTTCTGATACATCATTGTGGAATTCGAATCCATCATCAGAATATATTAATTGTCAGCCTTTATCATGGAACAAGTGTGAACTTTATATAACAGATTCGTTTACAGAAAATGCAGATCTATTAGGAATTGATAACAATCTTAAATTGAGTGTTCTAGCTAATCTTGTTCAATTATCTGATTCAGCAAAATTAATCGATAATCAAGAGAAAAAAAATCATGTTCTACGATTTATTTTAAAATATTCAATAAAAAAACGAATTCATGCATTAACAATGACTTGTATCAATAAAAATTATACAAAATATAAAGAAATATTGAATCAACAAATTGCTACTCATGTTGTTACTGATATTCTTTATGGTGGTGAAATATTTTTTGTATTTGATCGAATATTATCTGTTGATGAAAATCGTAAAAATATTGAAAATAGTATCAAACTATTTTTGAAAAAAATTGAAACATTTCAAATACTCGATAATGGTGAATTAGATTGGAAAAATCATGAGAAAAAACTAGCTGAAACATTAACATGCCAATGTTATAGTGATTTTCAAATCCAAACAAATCCAACAACATTCGAAGAAATAGTTAAATTGTATCAAGAATTATCAAAACTTATTCATCAAAATACTGATAATACAATACCAAAACAAGTATGGATGTATCCACTTTATTTATTAGATGAATTTCAGTTAGCAAAGAAAAATTTTTACGAAATTAGTAATGATATGCTTATTAAAATTTTAGAACTTTTCAATAATTTATATCGATTAAAAGTAATTTTCAATAATTTAAAAATTAGCTTATCATCTATGCAAATGTTCTCTCGAACTGAACAACAATTGTTAACATATTTTACTCAATTATCTGAAATTGAAAATCATCTAAGAAATCATTTGATGCAATTATTACCTAAAATTCGTAGTGGTTCTATGAATGAAATAGCTCTTAATGATCTATTTAAAGATCTTGATTTATCTTCATCTAATCAACAAAGATTAAACGATTGGATTCAATTTAAAACAGATGAAATAAATATATTTAAGGATTTTCGAAATGATTTAAGAAAACAAGATAATATTCATCAATTATCATGTTCATTTGATGAAGTTCAAAATCAATTTAAATCTAAATTTATTCTTCGTTTAATAATTCACGTTACAGAAAAGAAAGATTCATTTTTAAATGAAATATTTCAATATAATAATAATGACATAACAAAACCAATAAATCAAAATACAAATCAAGATTATTGGTTTAATGAAAATAATTTGTCATTAATACAAAATCAAATTTCATTGTTTATTGAATTTGCTCGTTTCAATTATTCTAAACCAAATATTGAATTTATTGTTAATGAAGAATATGCTGATGAATTTCAAATGAATAAAGGAGTAACATCTATTCTTTATCAAAATGGTATTCCTATCAATTTTAAAATTCCAAGTAGACCAGAACAACCACATACAACAAATGTTTCAGATCATAGTTTAACACTTCATTGGTCAAAACCTATCCACGGAAGTCAAAGTATTGAACAGTATAAGATTTATAGTAGAAATACTTCAAATTATAAATGGAAGTTATTATTAACTACTAAAGATACAACATTATCTGTGAATATTCCAAATCTTATGAAAAAAAAATATCAATTCAGAATACAAGGAACTACTTTTGTAGGTGATACAGCTGCAAGTAATGCTAGTGATATAATTGGCTAGTATATGGTTTTGTTAGTTGTATAGAATTAGTTATTTTTAAACTTTTTTGTGATTTACATTCTTGAAATTATTCTTTGTGAGAATTCATAGCATTTTGGCATGAAATTCAGGGTGAAAACTTGATTTTTTTCATTTTTGGTATTTTTTGCTTATTTTCTAATATTTGCAAGCAATAAAAAATATTTATTATATAATGCGGCTATACTCCTATAGACGTGAGCACTAGCTATAGCTAACCCTATTTTAAAGAGTAACAACTGCTTATTGAAAAAAAGACATAATTAATCATTTTGTGTATAGGTATGCTTGGTCGCATTTTGATTTTTATATTGTACTATTAAGTATTTCTCATAATTTTACGGGTCTATTATACCCTCAAACATACTAGCTATCATTGGTCAATAGCGTTTCATTCAATTGTTCTTCTTCAGTTAGTTACAGAAGAAATTGATATTGATTCTGATGAGAATGACGATAATCCTGAAGATGAACAAGAAGCTGCATATATTGAAATGGTCAAAAAAACTGTTTTTTTTGTGCTTATAAATACTTCAATATGTTCATTCATGATGATTCTCTATTAGAAGAATCTATAAATCATATAAGAGTACAGATCAATACGAGGAAGCAGACTAAAAAGAAGAAGATCATGATGGAAGATGATGACATCAATATAGATGCAGTCACTACAAGTAACTGAATTAGTTGTTTAACAGTATTACTAAGCTATTGTGTTCAAGCCTTGGCGTCATCAGATATGAAATGATCATGAACAAGTTACTAACAGCTGTTTGTCTCTGATTACACGTACAATAGCCACTAATAATGTTGTGACACACACCGTTCCTTGTCTCTAGTATGTGGTTAATCAGTGTCTATAGGAAGTTTGAGTGATTGAGCAGAAGAACTCTGAGTCAGATCGACTTTCTGTCTAGAATTGCAGTTAGTAGTAGTTGTAGGAAAAATATTGGACTTTTGAAACTGTCTCCGAGCAGCACTCTACATTGAAAGATAGTCAAAAGGTGGAGCACTCCTCTTCTTATACAATATAGATGCATTCGATAATATTGATTAACATTTCATTAAATAGAAACAATGTCAAACAACATATCTAGACTTATTGACTAGAGTAATAAAGTCATTAGACATGTTACTATTCATGTAAATCAATTATTCTCTATATCAAATAAATAAATTTTTACATACCATAAAAAATATGTTCCAGATTTTTTCGTTATTCTCTTTATGAAGACAATTTAATGATTGGGTGAATGTCGAAAATACGGAATAGACATCGAGAACTACTGAAGATTCATCTATTTGTAAGGTATCTCTTGCAACTAATTAAGTTAAAAAAAGAGGTTCACATTTGTCCTTTTGCCTTCTATTCAAACTTATTGCAAAATGCCAAAACTGGCAGTTTCTTTCATCAAGAAGGTACATTCATAATATGTATAGTAACTCATCAACTACAAGACATTACTTAATTCCTTCATCTATAGAATACGCAGCAACATCAATATTTCACTCTTATAGATTGTACTTGTATAGCATGTTGTAATAATCTACAAACATTTTTAGATCTAAAGGCACCGTCGCAACCAATCGCTCGTCTACCTACAAAAGTTATTAGCAAACCTATGCCTATTGTTACACCTAGTCAAATCACTAATGAAAAAGCTACTGTTAATGTATCACCCGCATGGTTCCAACCAGTGAAACCTATACCTCTGGAAAAAATCCATTTTCCTGCTAATTATAACAAAAATTCTTCAGCGGATGTCAGTACATACGAATGCTTGTCTATGTATCGATTCATAGTCAAGAATACCGACAATGTTGATTTTGTTGTTGAACCATTTTTACCTGATGTGGGAAATACTGAAACACTTGTAGTAGTTCTGAACAAACTTGCTCATCAACTTGGTGCTTAACTGACTTTTACATCAGCAGACTTTAAATACAATGATAGCGATTATCGAACTACTTGCGAAGTAACCAATCTTGGTAATATTCATTCATTCGTTGCTTCTGAAAGAAACTTTCAAACTGCCAAATTCAACCTTTATTTGGATCTTGACTATAAGAATACGACACGATCACCTGAAGCATTACGAAACTTTGTCTTAAGTGTTATTAACGATATGTGCCATATTGCAGAATGTGATAAAGATTTTATTCGAGTATGTGCTGTGAAAGCAGCTTCATCACTTATCGTTGAAATCGGCATCACTACACATAATGTTAATCAAACAATAGAAATTGCTGATACGGTCAAAGGGAGGCTAATCAAAATTCCGATGGCAAAAACTCCAAGTTTTCTACTTAATGGATCAAAGAAATCATTTACATCAATAGTAGATAAATCGAACAAGACTTCGACACCATCAGTTTCAAGTATTTTGGAATGCCTGTTTCCAGAAAAAGACGAATATACACTTGAGTCCGCCCCTAAATTTTTGGAATTGCAGCCATCCGATCTTGATTCTAGATATAATCGCAACTATACGCATGCTTATGAAGAAATAAGAAGTGGTCATCCGTATTATTTTCCACAAGGATGGTATCATCATGCCCTTAAGGTCAGTGATAAATATCCGAATGATACAGCTTGGCTTGGCATGAGTAATGGTCCAGGTGAATGGGCTGTTGCTTATCATGGAACAGTGTTGAAAGCTGTAAAAGGTATTACAGATCAAAGATTATTACAGGATTTAGTTATCACTGATCTCATGAAATTTGAAGCAAAGCAGCAAAATCCATCGATTCCCGATGTGAAAGGATTATATGTCGCAACACATTGTGATGGAGGAGCTGCCGAGTATGCTAAGCCGTTTAACATAAAAGATTCTAGCGGCAACAGCAAGGATTACCAAGTTGTATTCCAATGCCGAGTTCAACCAGGAAAATTCACGGTACACGCAAGTCCTGTCAAAATTGGTGAGGCATGGCGAGTGTTTGATGAGAAAGCAATTAGACCGTATGGATTACTTCTAAACAATTCATAAACAATAAAATTTACTTTTAACAACTATTAAAAAACCGATAATTTTTATTAATCACAAATATATTTGATATTCTACAAAAATTTCCATCAATATAATAAAATGCTTATAGTTGTTCAATAGCAGAAAGAGCCTGATACTTGATAAAAGAACTTCATGAATTGAAAACAACGTATACGCAGAGTTGAAATTCTGAACATTATGAAACTGAACTATGATATTTTTTCCATATATCGTCGGTTTTTGGTTTTTCTTTTACGAAAACTTGAAGATATTTTATTTTTGTTGATTCTTTTCGATGATCTATGTGTCTGTAATATGCAGACGATTGATCATATTTTGATGAAGTACTATATTAATTCTGCATCAGAAAAGATGCACTAGTTTACGAGGTGGATATTTAAAATATGAACTATGATCAGCGAAATAGTTGTAAACAGAGTTATCAAAAAAATAGACACTAATATATATTGGATAATACATCCGAATCCAAATCATTTCAATACAATATATATAAGAATCAACAACAGTAAATTACATCTATCTTTTTAGAGGATTTACTATCAATTGATCTTAGACCCATTTATTAGCTTCAAGATCTACTTTTACATAAAAAAGACACCTGTTACTCGTATCACATTAAACTCGGGAAAGAATAGTTTAGTTTATGTAATACGCTAAATTATAAAGTTATTTGATTATTTTTCTTTGGTGCATAAGAATAATAATAATGTAACATTCGTAAAAAACAAAGTTAAAATATCGATTGACAACTGTTATATCCAAGTGAGAATAGCATGAATTGTTGTTCCAAGAGTCGTCAGTGCTTGAGTTAAAGTGAAATATAATGTTCATAATTGAATACAATTGCTCGATTGTCGATTTAACTCAACAATTTCGGTACGAAGAACAGGTAGAAATCGATCAGCAGCAGCATTTAAGGGAAAATTTTCAATTAGTTCGTCATTAGTCATTGAGCATTCTTTCATATACATCGATGATTATACAAAGAGAAAAAAAAGCTAAAAATAATTGAATATTTTCTATTTTACCTTACTGTTGCATACATAGTGTATAACATTTTAAACATATAAAGCTATTTTTTCTACTGATTTACATTAAAAGAACTTGCTAAAAAACCCATAATTAAACGATCTAATTCATATTTTCAATGATGCTCAATCGACAAGAGTTAGTTTAGAATTTATCAATAGATAAAAATAACTTTGTTGAAAATCAATGTTGATATTGATTTGTAGTTGTTGTTGTTAGTCGAAATCGATTGAACAGCTTTGACACATTTGAGCTAATTGATAATAATGCCCATAGACAGCGAAGATGGATATGGACCTTTTCTTCAGTCACATTCACATCCACTAAAACAAACATCAAGAATATAACTTCATATTTAATGTTACTATTTTATGCCTAGCACATCATCGAATTCTTATTCAGTTTAACATCATAGAAATCTCAGACTTACATTCATAAAATCTGTATGTACAAGAATTTGTTTTATGTATATTTTCATAATTATCTACGAGTAAAAATGGATCACAAATGATCAATCGATTTTTATTAACTATTTTGACCTGCAGAGAAACATTAGCATGAATAATAGCACCGTTTCACATTGATCTTGGCTCTGTCAACAACTGTCATGTTAAATATATATGTCGTAGGACAGATTGAAATCCAGTTCAGTTTTAAATCGAACTAGGACAGATTGAAATATTTTGATCTAAATCAAGACAGATTACAATATTTTGATTTGAACTAGTTCGGATTGAAATATAGACACTTGAATGAACGGTTGATGAGGGTGAGGGCGAGCGCGAGGACGCGGATAACAGTTCCATCTTCACTCATTCTCAT
This sequence comes from Rotaria sp. Silwood1, assembly GCA_905250075.1. Lineage (NCBI taxonomy): Eukaryota > Metazoa > Rotifera > Eurotatoria > Philodinida > Philodinidae > Rotaria > Rotaria sp. Silwood1. Next base: position 1,023,138 of record CAJNOP010000050.1, on the reverse strand, counting down.
TCACCATACACTCTCGTCCTCATCCCGACACGTATCTTCAACCAGTCAGCCACGAATAATTTGGCTAAAAATTTTAATGTATGCTAGTTCAGATCAAAATTTTGAAGTTAACTAGTTGAGATTAAAATATATTTCGAAATCAACTAGTTGACTTCGAAATTTTAATCTAAACTAGGAATAATTAAAATTTCAATGTATCCTAGTTCGATTTAAAACTGAACTGGATTTTAATTTGTCCTGCGACATCGTAATATGCAGCTGCATTATCATAATTGTTTTCTTTCACTATGTTTATATCACGTAAAATCAGTATTTAATTTTCACTTAAGAAAGGAGTCTTAAAATCTGACCATCTTACACTTGATTCTAATCAAACTCAGAATATGATGTTTAGTTGTTGTTCAGTGGCAGCAAACTTGAAATGGTTCGACTTTGATGATTCTAAAAGTTTATCCGATGAGGTTTAGTTTAACTTAGTTGGTGTTCGAGAAGGTAGTCCAGTTTCCAAAATAAAGTTAACTGAATAGCTATTATTTAGACCAATTCAATGATATTATTGATTTTATGAATACCATACGAATGTCAAATGTTCTATTCGTTCATGTTGTTTTAGCAGTTTTATTTGTACAAATGTGACTTCGTCTTAGTAACCGAGTGTTAGCTAGCATGTTTCGTCCAAGGACCAAACAAACAGTTTCTCGTCTCATCCATGAAACTCATATTGAGCTGATAAAGAACTTTGCACCATATCATGTGCATGTGCATAACATTTATCTTAAAACTATTCTTCATCATCCATAACTTACCACACTTATTCTTCAACGAAGTTTGCCGATAACCCTTTAGCTTTCGTTCAAGTTGCAAGTTTATCTCTGTTAAGGAATCGCTCTGTGTGAAACGTTTTCTCTTCGAAACACAGCGGCAAGAATACATATTTTTGATAGTAATGTTTTCGAAGATGATTCTCACTATCTTCATATTCGCTGTATTCAACTCAAAGAGACTTTCTCAAACCAAATGTTACATTCAAGTGATAATATGATGTGATCTTCTCTAACAGAAACATATATTGGCATTAACGACGATAACATAAACCTTCAATAATCAACTTTTTCAACTAACCTTTACACAGTCACGCTCAATCTGTTCTTTTATTGGATTCATTGAAATGAAAATTAACTACTAATTTAACGAATTCTAATTAAAACAAAACTTTTGTACTCGATCATTGTTGGAAACCACGACGTGAAGATTGTTTTCAAGATCGAGCGACAAATTCATCAAATAATCAAGTTGATTCACTTCCTTTCGTGGTCATTTCCACTAATGACCACAATACATTATTTGATAATTCTTACAGTCAGTAACATAGACAGATCCTAAGTAATCAATAAATACCTCCTCAACAGATGATAGTTGTATCGAAGTAGGTCCTACACTGTGGCCAACAACCACTATAATACATTCTCTCGCGTGTTTCATCCATTTCATCATATGATGATTTTGCCAGTGTGAGACGTACACAGAACGATCATATCCGACGAAGATGTAGTGAAGAGTACCGAGCTGATTCATATGATGGTCTGATCCATTGTCATGCGCCTTAAGTATTTCTTCAATTTCCCACATTCGCCATTGTCTTATTTCGTGACTTTTTCAGTCAGAGATATAAAGAAACCCATCATACTCCATCGCCAAATCGTAACAAAAAACATTCGAAATAATCGTTTTCCCGTTGTTCCATTTCGACGACACCAGTGCACCTTCCTCTTCCTCGTCGATTCTCTCTAGAGATCCAATCGAACAGAGTTTTATTGGTATGAGTTTGATTCGGTTAGTTTTCAGTCTCTGATGACTATTTTATAACGCTACTTTCGACTAAAGTTTTAATGAATATTGGTGTTGGTACGTATAAATATTTGGAAGAGCCAATACTCAATAAACAAAATAAATGAAAAGCAGAAAAAATTGAAATAAATATATTATTTCAAAAAACAAGATATAGCATGAATAAACGAGATTTTTCTGCTTTGCAGTACATATATTGAATTAGTGCTTGTCAAATTTCATGAGAAGTTATTAAATATCTTCGTTGGACAAAAAAAAAGAAACTCAGAATATGTGATGTGTTCGTCAGATAATGTTCATAATTCGGCTTCGCTGATGATAAACAAAAATCAAGCATTAATTCAAGACCAAGCTGTCGAGTATATATCAATTGAATTATATCAATTCAAATAAATACATGATACACAAACAAGTATGAATACATACAATAACAAACTGTCTCAAAAGGATACTTTTTGTTAACTCGAATACATTGTATCTACTACGTGAAAAGCTAAAGGATATATAAAGATTTTGTGATACAACTAAATTGAAAATTATTGTAATCAGTGTTTAAAAAAAAATATATTTCCAGATTGAGATTATTTCTTAGTAAAACTTGATGATTGATTAGACATAATATGTGTTCACTTTTACATTAGATATATTTAAAAACTCGTCGAAATCACAAATAGATACTTAAAAAATTGTTCGATTAAATCTATTTTTCAATAACAATTAAGATCAATTTCATTGTTTTTCTATTCCGATGATTCTTTGTTAGATTTAATTTGATTATTATATCAATGAATGTTTCTATTTGTTCAAAAAATTGACTAAGAATTATGTGTTGTACATGAGTTGAACTCTCTCTTAGTAGCATTTGGTTTTCATGACTTGAAATATACACTTGCTATTATGAACATTAGTTAGAAATTTCTTTTCTTTCATTATTTTTTCTTATCTTAAAACATGCCATCTATAACAATATTTTCTATTTTTTTTTCATTGGTTTCTATGAAACCATTAGTAAAAAAAAGCCATGCGTTCAAGTCATATGAAGATTTTACATATTTATCAAATAAGAAAGATTTGACTCATCTTCAAGTTCTATTCAATGATTTCGTTTTATATTTTGAAAATAATACAATACTTTTGTTGTTTCCTTTATGCTTGTTATTAAAGACTATATTATTGATAAATAAAAAAGGATGTCATTTTTGATGCGTTTAATCATTTATTAATGATAGTTTGCTCTTTGGACTGCTTTTATTATTATTATTGTTTGCATTGAAGTCTTCTATTGATAAGACATGTTGTTTCGTTTTATTAAAGCAAGATAAGAAACCACATTATTTATGTAGGATAGTAATTTTCTTTGTTACTTAACAAAAAAATCTTCTGCTATTTCATTTCATCTTTTTTTTTTGCAAGCGTCCCCTTCTATCACTCTATATTCTTCGACCTGTATTTTAAGATGATAAGAAGTAGATCTATACATGCTGATTAACAAAACATTTGAAAAAAGTTTGCTCCTTTTATAAACTATGTGATTTGTTTCACTAAATAATCATAAAAATGTCTAGAGAAGAAAGGAAAGTATTTAGACAGCAAATATTGACTGATCGATTGATATTATTGAATCGTGGTGACCTATATTCTGTTTACTCTATATATATTTGTGAATTATTGTTCCTATGACTAAGTCATATGTATTTATTTTAGAATGAACTCATTGCCAATAATAGAGAATTTCAATTTATCTTTTTCAAATGTTTCAACTGAAATTTATTCTTTAATTAAATCAATTCGACCAGATTGGACTCCATTAAATACTCGTTTAGTAACATTTACTGAAGGTTTAACAAATATAATCTTAGGTCTTTTTGATATTCGAACTCCTGATGATGAATCTAAAACATTAATTATTAAAATTTATGGTGCTCAAACAGAATTATTTATTGATCGACAAGCAGAAATAAATGCTATGCGTGTAACATCTGAATATAATGTATTTTCTCAACGTGTTCTTATTCAATTTAATAATGGAATTATATATGAATATGCATCAGGTAAAGCATGTTCAAGAGAAGATGTACGAAAAGAAAATATTTCACGTCTAATTGCAACTAAACTTGCACAATTTCACAATATACCAAATCAAAAATCTGAGAAACCTTATATTATTATAGTATTACGTCGATTTATTCAAATATTGAATGAATGTGCATTAGATTTATCATCTATTAGATCAGATATTGATATAATAGAAGAACGTATTCTTCCTCATCTTATTTCAAATCCTGAAATGAATAAAGATCTTGTGTTATGTCATAATGATTTACTTGTTAAAAATATAATTTATAATGAAAAAACTCAATCATTATCATTTGTTGATTTTGAATATACACATATAAATTATGCTTTATTTGACATTGCAAATCATTTTGTTGAATATGCTGGTGTTGATAATGCAGATTTTACTATATATCCAACTCGAGATGAACAAAAAAAATGGTTAGCTATTTATTTTCAAGTTCGTGGAATGAATCAACAAATCATTGATGATAATTTATGTCATCTTATCGATAAATTTTCTGCTCTTGCACATCTTATGTGGGGACTCTGGGCATTAATTCAGGCACGAATATCACAATTAGATTTTGATTATGTTAATTATGCGAATATGAGAATAGATTCTTATAAAAAATTACGACCAATTCTATTTGAACAAGAATAAAATCATATTATTTTTATATTGTTCTGTTTTTTTTTTTTTTTAATAAAATAAATTAAAATAAAATATAACATAATTGAAAATTGTAGATCTTTTTAAATAAATCAAACAAAATATGTCATCATCAAATATACATATTGCAAATGATAATGACGCATTAGCTGAAATGCTTGGCTATCGTCTTGAAGAATTAATATTAGTGAAATTAAATAAAAAACAAATAATAACTATTGGTCTATCAGGTGGTTCACTAATTGATTTACTTGCATCTATGTTACCTCGTTTACAATTACCTTGGGCTCGTTTAAGATTTTTTTTTGTTGATGAAAGATTTGTTCCATTTACATCTAATGATTCAACTTATGGAAATTATCAATCAAAATTATTTCGACAATTACCACTAATTGAGAAAAATATTATTAAAATAGATCCAACATTAACAACTGTTGAAGAATGTACCAAAGATTATCAAAATAAATTACAAGAAGCATTTGATAATGAAGATAAGGTTAAATATTTTGTTCTAGTTTTATTTAATATAAAAAATTTTGATATATTTAGTCATTTGATATTGTTCTTCTCGGTATGGGACCTGATGGACATACTGCAAGTCTTTTTCCGAATCATCCAGCAGTAAACATAAATGAAGGACTTGTAACTTTCGTAAAAGATTCACCGAAACCACCAGCTGAACGTGTTACATTAACATTAAATACAATTAATCAAGCAAAATATAAAATGGTTGTTATTACTGGTGAAAGTAAATCAGCTATTATTAAAGAAATCTTACAAGAAAAAAATAAAACTTATCCAATTGCTCAAATTAATGATCTGGTTTGGTATCTTGATAAAGCAGCTGCTAAATATATATAAATCATTTAAAATTAATCTTGCATATCGTCGTCATGTAGATTTTAATAACTTTTTTGTTTGAATTCGCATTAATTTCTTTGTTTACAGTGAACAGTAATAATACTTTATGAAAAAAAGAATTTGTGATCATTTATGTATTTTTTTTTTTGAAGAAATAAAACTTTAATAAAGTGAAAAATATGTTTATTGATCCATAGGTAAGTCGCAAAAATTCCATACTTCAAGGTACGACGTAAGTATGTCAAAGATATCCTCTGAAGGTTTTTAACTATTTGAAGTCTACTACCAATTTATATCACGAAGATATTAGTCTTACTTCATTTTATATAAGTCTGTCTGACAATTAAGTCCAAATATTTCATCATATTTCACTGCTAATCAAACTTTGCAATACTATAAAGTGTTTCACCTTTATTATCAGATTGATTCACATAATATGAACTCAAATTAATATGTCCATAGTACACATCGATAATAAACTTGAAATAGCTAAAACATTTTAGAGGATAACTTTGACAAATTCTTAAGGTACGAGTGAAGTACGGCATTGTCACTTCTTTTTTCTCGCTTCGATACTAAATACATCTAGAGTAAAAAAAATGCTAAGAAATGTTTGAAATGATCTTGACTGAGTTTAAGAACTCACGAAGGAACTTTTTCAAGTGTTAAATTGTTTTTGAAGCAGAACAGTGTGCACTGTGTCACTCATAATTAGTTATGAATATATCGAAAAACGTTTGGGTTATTAGCTTATCATTGTTGAGATATTTCATCTTTACTGTATTTTTGTAGCATAATACGGCGGCCATGTTTCAAAAGTATCAGGAAAACCGAGTTTCGTATTTCGGCTTGGTACGTGCTGTAGAGGTAGATCTTAATGAGATCAATCTATTGTGAAGAATGAGGAAACATTATAGTCTCTTAAAATTATTGAATATTTAAATGAAAAACGATCGATACATTTAAAAACTCATCAATGTTTCATGAAGGTATATTAGAAGAATTTCTGCCTAAATTCCTACAAGATTTTTTCAGGTTTCAAAAATGTTTCTGAATCATACAGGTAACATTTATGTTTTTATGCAAAACTTCTATTTCGTCGAACGGATCTGAAATATTTTGATACAAAAGACTCTTACAATATGATAGTGAAAAAACTTTGTAGGTTTTATATAATGTCAATTTTGTTTCAATCAATTATTCAATAATTTTCGAGATTTTAGTACTTACTCATTATTTCCTTCACTTTTTCTTTTCAACAAAACTAATTGGTAATGAACATTTTACGCTGCACTATAGTAACTATCACAAGATTCAGTCTGCAGCGAACAAAATATTTCGAGAGAATTGTCTTTGTTGACTTCTGTTATCAGATTCAAACATGTAGTACAAATAGATGGTACAATCGAAATGAAACACGAAATTGAGATTAAATATCAGCGTTTTTGATTGTAAATAAACTTTTCAACGAAAATGTCTTTCTCAAGTTTAGTTTTTTGACATATTCTGAATTTACTACATAATTAATCTATTCATAAATAGTCAGTCTAGTCATTCTATAAGTCGTCCTGAAAAACTTTTTCTTTCCTTAGGAACTTATTTAAAACAATTTTTTGTTAAATTAACTTTATTGAATTATATTTGATACAAATTGATTTCGTATTTTTTTTTTCTTGATCGTTAAAAACGTCAATTATCACAGAAGAAGATCATCTTCTTCGATATGTAATCTTTCGAATAAAATCTCTGATTGAATGAAATAATGCTTTTTGAAAAATAGTTTCACCACATAATGTATAAATATAAAACGAGTATTGCATTGGTTACATAAATTAAAAAGAAAATTATTAGTTACATTCTATAATGGATATTTCGCTTGAAATCGAGTGATGTTTTGTTATTCAAATTGGATAAAGATGGCATTTTATATACAGAAAAAAAATGAAATGATGAAATAGTCATTCTAGATAAAGTTGATGAAAATATTGTCCGAAACTTTTCGTAATACTAATAATACACTAGAGATAATCATGATTTAGTTCGATTCATTGCTAAATTAATGCTGTTAAGAATTAGTAATTCTGTATATAAAGCAAAAAAAGTCAAGAAAAAACAATGTTCTAAACAGAAATGAAAATATTCATATTTTTTCTTGCTGTTTTCTGTTAAAGAACAACAGACGGAAAAGAAACTAATTTTTTCGTCTAAGGAAATAAGGCATTTGCCTGATGATTAATTAAATCAAAATCAAAATCAATACAATATCACTATTTCTCTTTTTTTTTAATATGAATAAATTAAAAGGATATAAAAAATACAAAAAACATGGATTTATATATGTATCTAATATTTCTTCTCCTATAATGGAAGACTATGGATTTCGTATCATGTCCAAGTAAATAAGCTTCAATATTGACTGGTTTTCAGCTGAGAATTCTGTAAACTATATAGACGTACTACATTTTTTCACAAAAAG
>CAJNOP010000050.1:836816-1015215 GCA_905250075.1 Rotaria sp. Silwood1 | reverse complement strand
CAAGGTACGTGATTATATCAAGGAAAAATATCCAAATTTAAAACGTATTTACGTTGAATCTGGATGTTATATGCAAAATTGAAGAAATTTTTTTTTTAATAATAAAAATTAGACTATGATAGACTTGTATTTTCAACTCCACTTCATCCTACAGCAAAATTGCATTTAATAGATATTGATAGTATAGGTCCTATTATTCGTGAAATATTAGCAAATCATGACAAATTCGTTGGTCAAGATATTTGTATATGTGGTGAAGAAATTAATTTTCAAGATGTACCAAAAATTTTTACAAGAGTAACTGATATTCCAGCCTTAGGAGAAAGATTAACAGACGAAAAATTTCGAGCAACACAAACATGCTTATCAACAAGTACACAAAAAGATGATCTGATTAATATGTACAAATGGTTTGAAGAATATGACTATTACGAAAAAGACAAAGATTAACGAAATCAAATACATTTGAACAATGGTTGAAAAAAAACTGGGTTGGAAAGATGATTAATAATGAAAGCGAAAGTTCATAAGATGAAAACCATACTGACAATACAATGCATTGATATATATTTTTTTGTTTTTTTCTTACAATAATATATATTTAGTTTGAAAATTGACTTCTCTAGTAAGTCAAAATATATCAAAGGTATTAAAAGGAGTTCAAATACATCTAAGTATCTTGTAGCACAGTAAATATAGTTTGAAAATTAGAAAATAATATAAAGTGCACAGATGTATATTCGAGTAATCCATTGTACATTCAAAAAAGTTAAAATTCATTTATGAATAGAAACAAATTATTCCTTAGTTTTAATTGTTTTTGGAATTTCAACCAACTGCACTGAAAGAAGACTTATTTAGAATAACAATCCAGAATTGATTGATTGAAACACAGCTAAATGGTTGATTGAATAAATTTATTTGAAAAGTCGACCGAAAATTTGTCTTAAATTTAAAACTGTTCACTGCAAGTTTTGGATATTTATTTTCAAATGATACTTAGAATGAATTAAATCTCTGCTTCATTGTGATTGAATTTACCAGTTGCTCAAATACGAAGATAAAAAAAAATTTTAGAAAATAGAGCACAACACTACATTCTTATACGTCAATAGCTATCAATTTCTATTTTATTATTGTTATCAAATAATTTAATGCAAAACGAAAATGTTGAAGAAAGAAGAAAAAAACTGATAAAAAACTAATAGATGAAAAAAAAAAAGAGACCGAAGTCAGTTTTTCCGTTTAATAATATCTATCCGATCATATTTGTTATACAAAACAAGTTTCGACTTTAGTCAATATAATTTCTGTTTAGTTATAGCTCATAATTCACTTCGTTGTGAGGTGTAGATAGCCGTTCATGATGACGATATTCCGTATAACCAGCGGCAAATGCAAAATAAGCGGTTGATATGTAACCAATAATACATGTAATCAAAATTAATATGAAACTATATCCAAGATTCAGTTTGACGGAACCACTCGTAAAATTTTGTAATACACCTCTTACATACAAAAGCGCTCCAATAAGAATCAGAGTAGATCCAGTAATGAGAAGAATTAGTGGCATTAACTTGATCCAACGTTTACTAAATATCACACCTAAAACAATAGACATCAAAATGCCGATCCATAATATAATCACACCAGCAATTGTGAGACCCTGAGCTATATCAAAATTGCTTAAACGATCGCATTGCTTAAGAGAACCCAAATCAATAGCTAATGCTTTATTGCAAATTTCGAACAGACTATAAGTAAGCGTTCTTTGTGAACCTTGGATTAATATGAGCCAAGTTGGAGTAGTCAAAGCCACAATACCCAAGACGAAAATGATAATACTAAGAATTACGCCACCCAAAGACAATATTAGAGAGTATTGCATTGTCAACTATGTGATTGTCATAAACGTTAACAAAGCATTGACTAATGTATTAAACTCTATACTGTTATTTGTCAATTGTTATTTACAACCGTTGCATTGCTTATCATCAATCATAAATTAATCTTTCCTTATCAAAAATATAAAAAAGTTCTATTTCAATTTGCTTTAGTTTGCGTTTTTTTTTCTTCATCATAAACGTATTTCTTACAAACCTGAAGCTCTGAAACAAGATACAGATCGATTTACTTATGCTATTAAATATTTTTACTACTATAATTAGTGTATAAAGCTTTTTTAACCCTAAAAAATTGAGATGAATTGAAAACTTGTATAAAATTTTGTTTTCGGTAAAAATTTTTTAACTATGCCGTTCTAGAAGAATCTGATTGATTCTTTGTCAAAAATAATGAAGATACAGCAGTTCACACTATTTTGATTAAGAGCATTTAAATTAGGAACGAATTTCAAGGAATTACAAAAAACATACTTTATGATGATCTTTATTTCTTCTTGAAACAAAAAAAATTCTAGATTTTTTTGTCTTTAGAAATATGAATCGCATTGCAAATCTGTTATTAAAAAAGAAAAATAGATTCTTGTCAGATAAGACCTTTTTTTTATCTATTTTTAGAGAGTAGAGAAAACTTCAAAAGGTTGAAAATATCTTATTTCTTTTCCAGATCCTTTAGGAAATATTCTCCATTCGTTGTTTTTTAATAGTTTCATAAATGATTTTTTTTTCAGTCAACGTACAACAAAAAACAAATTTGGGCAATATTGCATTACACAGATGTGTAAAAACTATATGTAATAAGATGAATTACTATTATTTATTAGGATGGTTGGATCTTGGTCTTCTCTTGTACCTCACACTCCTACTCTATTGAAAATTTTACAGCAGATCTAAGATATCGAACTAAAAAAAAAAAAAATTTACCGGATAGTGATGAGTTTTCCATTAAAATAACCTTATCAACAAAGTATCGATTAGATAAAAGTAAAAATAATGTTTATGAATATTTTGCTATTGAATTCAACAATTTAATGTTGTTGTTAATTTACTCAATTTAGAACCGAAACATTTTTCAGATATATTTCACATTGTTAAAGTCTCAAATCATCTATTAATATTTTATTTAGAAAAATATTGAAGATTTATCTTTATCTAGAACAATGCTCATTAGATCGATGGTTAATTTTTTATATTATTTCGATTATTTTGTTGAATCATATGTTCACATGAATAATTTATTGAAACCCTGCATAAGACAGAGATACTGTCGTATACACTATATATTACATCGCTGGTTTTCAACATTTCAGGACAATGTATCACGCATAAAACTTTTTCTTACATAACCAATCTTTATTCTTTTTTTTTTTATCAAAGTTTATGTGACTTTATTCACTCGATTGAAGGATTGTTATCGATAAAATAAGACGATGATGAATATACTAATTTATTTTCTCTTGTATGAAATAGTGTATCATATTTTCAATTTACTCGTCATATTATCATCTAATATGTTGGAAAGTTATATATACTGAAAATACACTAGTTCTTTCCGAAGTAAACAAAGATAAGTATTTTAATTATCTTTTCACTAAATACTACAAAGTCAGAGCCAAATATACATTTGTACATGACTTTTTCGAAGAGTAGATAAAATTTTCTTCCTTTGTATATTTTTTTCTATTATAGTTCAAAGGAGAATTCAGAATGAATTGTTATTGATATATAGATCATTTCATATCATAGGAACGTGACTTTACGAAATGAAAACATATATTTCTCGGGATAATGAGCTTTCCTAGAGCTAATTTTAATCTGTAATATGTGACAGAATACAAACAAACAAAAAAACTCTATTATAATCGAATGATATGTTCAAAAACAATTTCAAATGGTGCACACTCTTCCTCAGAAATTCTCGATGATGATAAGAAAAAAACTTTTGTTTTAGGACATGATAGGATCTCTAGAAAACCTGTTGTTTAAAGGAAGTTTTTCGAAGTTTGATATTGCTCAAAATTTTAGCATAAATGCAGTCGATGTTGTAGAATCTATCTTGAATTTTTTTTAGAGTGTTTTTCATATGATTAGAGAGATAGTTGCTATTACTTTTTAATTAATTAATTTGTTTATTTTTATTAAGATTCAACTGAAAGAATCGACATTTTTATATATGTTTATGCTACAAAAACATATTTAGAAAAAAAATTGTTGTCAAGAATCAAAGTCAAATGAAAAAAGATACTCCCCATTGTCCTTGAAATGATTCATATATTAAACTATAAAGCATTTTGAATTTTTTAAAATAAAACTTTCTCATATTAGCTTTTGACATAAATGATTTGTATAAGATAGAGGAAACATAATTTTAAAATTTCAAACTAATTCAATTGAAAACCGACCATCATTAAATATTGTTTTTTAGTTGAAACAAGATTTGAATCTTATCTATTGTCGATATTTGGTTTGCATTCAGTTTAGTTATTTTAAGAATAGTAGATTGATAACAGTTAAGTATTGTATTGTTGATTCAGTTCGAACTATTTGATGTTTGTACTTAAAGCTCAGCTCAAGTTCGTCGCATAATAGAGAATAAAATAAAGTTTATGCAGAAGACATTTTTGATGACTTATAGAACATAGAATAATCATGGTAGTTTTCACGAAAATTTCATCAAAGATTGATTTTCTTCAAATATTTAAATGCATACAAAAACGAAGAAAATTATTTTCAAATCGAAACATTTATCGAAGAACTCTTGAGACAAAAACAAAAATTTCTTTACATGTCATTTGTAGAATGTATATTTTTTGATCAATATAATGTTTCAAAAGTAAATTATTAAATAATACTAAATATAGAAATTATCAATAATAAAATCTTAACTATGAAAATAAGTTTCAGCGTAATTGATTGTTTTTGCTCCTTGTAAATGACGCATTATTAGCGCTGTGTATAAGTATATATTTTCATAAGGTATAGTCACTATTTCTGTCTCTTAGTCGATATATTATTAAACACAGTACGGTGCATTTCTTTTTTTTTTCATAATGTCTCACATACATGGCGACGATCATATTACGATGTACAGGTCATTGAATATTAAAAATCGAAGCATACCTTTTCGTTTTTTTTTCATCCACGTTGTATAAATAGTCAAAACATGTTTACTATTCAACAGTCTTTTGTCGTTATTAAAGAGTAAAAATAACAAGGTAGGAAAGTCCGAAACGACGTACAAATTTTAGTCAATAAAAGGATATTTACTTTTAGTTTATTATTGAGATTATCTATTTGTTTTACAAATATTTACGAAATCGATTTCACGATGGGAAACGACACATCAAAAGAAAAATTAATCGAAAATGGCAATGATCTTCCAAAAAAGAAACGACATTCATTCCTACTACGTTTATATGGTGAATAATTGATTATTTCGTTAGAAATTTAAAAAAATTCTTTCATTTTTAGAGGCACACTTGGAAGATAAAAATGAAGAACTCAGCAAAGAAGGTACAAAATATACTGATACTATATATACATTGACATTACTAATTGATTTATTTTCTTTAGAACTTCGACAAATGCAAGATGTAAGTTGACTTATTACCTTTTTTTCTTTTTATAATTTTACCGACATTTAGATCTATCAATTTTCATATAAAATGGCAATGCATCCTCCTTTTTGTTTTGTACGATAAACTGAATTGATGTAAATTTAATAAATAAATATTTAGTTTTTTGATTTTAAATTCTATGTTTTGATAATTAATGTTTGCAACATGTTTCAATACCATACTTAAATGAATATTGATTGTCGCTTTATGGTTGTCTATTATTTGACTTTTAAGAACTTGTTTTAAGTAATTTTCTTTGAATATGTTCATGTATTCGACAAAGTAAATTCATAAATAATACACTAGTCGAATACATCATTTTGAAGAATGAATCAATTAAATAGAATAATACATGAAACAATGTGACGATTATTTCTATTTTAATAGTCATTTAAAGATTGAATTAGTGCTGATTTCATTTCTAGTTAGACGATTTCATCGACTACTATTCGAAAAAACGTATAGTTGCTTGTATTTGACATAGAACTATATCGATCAGAAAAAAAAAAAAATATGAAATTTTATATTTGTTACATCAGCCTTAATGTTTACGTGTATATATTTCTTGTTACACATTTTAACAGATCTAGTATTGAATTCTACGTAGTGAAAAAAATGATAAATGACTTAATGGTAAATCTCAGGTAGTTGGGTGTAAAAATATCACTACTCTTCAGTTAATGCAAGCACGCAATATGTGACATCGGTGTAAATATTGATCTAGAAAAGAATGATTAAGTCGATTGTTAATTGACAGCAAACAATCGCTTAAAAATAAAATCCCTATGACGTTTTTAGGTTGTAATTGAATAAAAATAAAAATAAAAAGTAATTTTAGAAGTTTATAGTAATTAAATAAAGATAAATTCTCTTAACGTAAAAGAAAATATTTTACTACAATCGTACTATTACTGCAACTTATTGGAAATTATCTAACGGTCTAAATGTATTACTATACATTCGAGTTTTTAATTAAGTGATCTATGTGAAAAAAAAAGTAGTAGTTGTGCACCTTCAAAGTTTCTTAGCTATTTGAGTTTTGTTTCGATCTTGTAACACTATCATGTCGATTAGACTTTATCATTTTTTAGTCTATTTTATGGTATAGAAATGAAGTTTTCTTGTAATTCATTTCATTTTTCGTGATGCAGAATGGAAATAATACTGTTACAGTTAAGAAATCATTGTGAGAATCTCTCAAGAGATCTCGGCACATAGAGTAATTACTTTCTCTTCACATAGACCTTCTAATTTAAATACTTCAAAAAAATTTAGTAAAATGTCAAACTGTATAGAGCGTGACTCGTGTAACGATCACGTGATAGCTGATCGATAAAATTGAATGACCTTGAAAGGTGAAGACGTGAAACAATAAACATTAACTGATGGTTGCGATTAGACAATCATTTGCTTATTCTTTAAAAAGTTCAAACATTCATACTAGTATTTTGTTTTAATATTTGCATAGAATAATTCCTGTACTAAGGAGTTTCATATTAGAATGAATACTTATGAATAAAATATAGTAATATTTAATCATTCATCATTCATTTTAAACATAATGGACCGTACCAAAAATAGTATTAGTAGTTGTATGTATATATATCTTATGGCTATTACAAAAATGCGTTTTATATTATAAATGATTAATATATGTGTCTAAATTTTTTTTCTAAAAATAAAACAATTTAAGTGTCCTACTAATAATTTGACCTTTCTCTCCTATTAACATTTATTTTTTCTTCTTATTTTTTTTTCATTCTTACTTACGTTCTTTGTTTATTAAAATTTCCTTTGTCGTTTTACTTCGTCCAGGTCATTTTGCATTACAAGAGCGAAGAATGTCTTTGAAGAACCATGAGATTAAGAATATTTGAGCGCTAAATTAATTACATGCGAATTGAGCACTAAAGTTAATTATATATGAAATGACCACAAATGTGTGAGTGAAGATTAGATTGTAGACTATATTAATTGTGAACGAAAACAAGACTCATCTCGATTTTTTTTAGCTTGATGGTGTTGTACTATTACGCGAACGTCATGAAGAACCTTTCGCTATACTCATAATTTGATATTCGCCATTGAATATTTTAAGCTGCATTTAAAGAAGTTTTTAAATGTATATCGTTAATATTTAGTGTCTTTAAATATGAAAAATCATTTCTTTTTAAGTTATTATTTTCAAATTTTTATTGAAACAATCTCAATTGATTACAGAAATACAAAGATTCTTTTGAATCAATGACCTCGTAAATCATAGTAACGAATGTTATGCTGAAAGAGAAACATCAAGCAACTTTTTATTTTCTTCCATTTATCTTTATGCTTCCAGAAAGCGATTTTACAAGTTCGAGAGTATGTCCTTGATCTAGAATTTTATTGTCACTATGCTCTTTTTTTGTTACACTACGTACAATAAGAGAAGTAAATATGAAAATTTGAGAAAATGAATTCGTTTTTTTTAACTGTCTCTCTTATATTCAAAATGTCATAATAAAATTAGTAATGAAAAAAAAATAACTATACACTATCATGATGTTTGTTTTGTATAAAGAAAGAAAGAAAATTAGAAGAAGTCTTACGAATATAATTAGTTTGTCTGTAACAGCATACAAATGTTTACAACAAGTAAAAGAAAAAAGAAATATTCGTATTGAACTTTTGAAGAAATGCATTTGTCTAGAAATTAATACCGACAATGGCCATAGCAAATCAGATACATCCACAAATGAATAACTGGTCAACATCACGACTTGACCATTTTCAAAATCAACAGTTGTTTATGAACAACAGTGACCGAACTATAAATGATCATCATATGAGCAATTAAGTCGAACTAAGAATTCATTTAAAAAACTTATCTTTATACTTCTATCTTCGAGATTAGAATCAGTATGCAAGTATGCGAATTGTTGCACAACGATGTTACCATGTTTTTAAGGTATGCTTTTGGGTGTACTTATGGGTGATTTACTATTGACCAGTATACTAGCTCTCTGATTAGTATCATCGCACTCCAAAACAGTTGGGATCATAATGCATGATAAATAATATTTGACTTGCTGGTTCAGATTAATGCGTCTAAAACTAGATGAATTCGTAAAATTTCGGTGTTTTTTTCAAGTAAAGAGTCGCTCATTGAATCATGCGAACGATTCTTTATAGACTTCGATACATTCTAAACATAGAAACACATCGACTAGAAGATCTTAAAGAATTTTGATAGATTCGGATCAAATTTCATGTATGAATTTCTCTGAATTTTCACAACTGGAATCTGATGTTATTCGGCAGTTTTCTGCAAAATTATACAGTTTAAGTCGATAAAATTCTGTAGAGTAGACGATACTCAGAAAATATATGAATTAACTTTAATCAATCGAACTAATCTACATTATATTCCAAAGTTGACAAAAAAACTCTAGGAAATATTTGATTTGAACCATAAATAAAATATTTATTTGGTTACTCATAAATACAGTATGTGAATGTAAGTTTATGAACAGATATTTATCTTCAGTTCCTTCCTCTAAGATCTTTAAGGATTTCTTTCTATGAAAAAAATTGAAAAGAAAAACATAAAGTACAATATGATTAGTAAGAGTTACTTTTTAAAACTTGATGAAAACAAGAAAAATTTCCACGAGAAAGTTCAACTAAATCAAAAGAATACTTTCATTAAAACGAGAATAAATGCTAGACGTTGTTGATTGTTTTATAAGTGTGACTGAATAAAGACTCTGTGAAAATTATTCTTGAAGAGATTCTCAATGAAGTCTACTTCGATTTCTAAACTTATATCGAAAACTTTGTTTGGAAAATGAATCTCATAGAAATTTAAACTGAATTCGCAACTCATCAAAATCTTCGATTTTATATAAATCGAAAAGACACTTAGTGGTTAATAAAAGTTTTAAAATGTTCTAGCTGTTTCAATACTGATTTTCTATGTATTAAAATTTCTAATTTACAAGTATATCATTGAACATACTTCCTCCTAAATAATGCAGATGCACTTATCATGCCATTTTTTCTTGTATAAATGTTCAAAACCGTTAGAGAATGTATTTGAACTTTTTAAAATTTTATCTATCGATAACACACAGATCACATATTTTGTCTACTGAAGGAGATACCATCTATATTTTATTTCAGATTCTATTTAAAATACACAAAGCATTCTATTCGATATCGAAATCATTCAGGTCCAATAAACACATTTATAGACGATTATAATACTGAGTTATGTAGACCGTCAGTGTGGGGTAATTTGTGAACGTATATAGATTAGGTATTCGTCAACCTGAGTATACATGAGTGTGGCCAGTAGCTTTGTAGTTTCTAGGCCATAATGCTCCTATTCTAAACCAAACTATTTAGAATTTGGATTTTTGAAACCTATCGCCCAAACTTTAATTGTTTTTTTTAATCTTGATAGGACTACATACACTAATCGTAAACATATCTTGTCTCTTTTTTTTTATCCGATTCGTATCAAAGAATGGAAAAGTTTTTCTTTTTCAATGATTTCTACATAATTGTTGACCTCATAATTCATCCAGTGCGTTGGTATCAGCCTTGCGATTGAACGATAAATAACGAATGTTGTACTGATTTTATTTAATCTCTTCATACTTATTGGCAGAATATCCTGTTTCTTTTACTTAATATTTTCAAGAAATGAAAAAATCTCGGTAATCAATGTGTTTTCTTACGAATGGAACTGAGAAAGTTTAGTGAATTTATAACAAATAGCCAACTATTTTCTACTATGAAACTAATTGGCATTTTTCTTGTGATTTTTCTTATAGTCTTATTCTGAATATAAAATGTCTAAATCGTTATTGTTCGAGTTCTTGTCTAGTTCGATTTAAAATATCTATGCCATTCCATAATACATTCAATGTTGACCAGAATAATGTAGAATGATAGTTAATAAATGAAAAATACGTATTATTTCTTGCCTAGAAAAAAATCTACAACAATTCTTGAAAATTTGACTAATTTAACGCGAGATTGTTTCACTTTTTTTTTGACATATAACCCCTTTAAGATAAGCTAGTTTGTTATGAAGCTTCGGTCCTTGCATCTAATGATTATGGTCAATTCCATTTGAATATATCATTCTATGATAACGACTGGCTATGAGAAAAATGAACATTAATGCCAATGCATCCTGAGAGATTTTTACTTGCCTAAGTACATCATTACTAAGTTTAAAGTAAATAAATTCTATATGAGTTAATTTTCTATGTAAGGAACTATTCCAATCATTATGAACTGGCTTAAGATTGTTTCTCATAGATGAATAAGGTCACAGAAAACACATTCGTGATTATATACGTTTCTTGATCATCCAAGCCATAAGTTTGCAAATATTATCATTGTAAATACATAAATTTATATCTAAGTGTTAGAAAATCATGTAATTATAATTTCTAACTTAATATAAAAATTTGAGCTCTAAGTTTAGGTTGAATTTGCACATTAAACGTTATTGAAACATTACTTGAAGATTATTTTACACTATTGATTTTTGGACACAATCTTTCATCATCGTTTTCACTTAATAATCCTTCAGCACTGCAATAACAAAGTAGTTCATACATTATAACAACATATTATTGATATACGATCTGTGATCGTATATTAATTACGTCTGTTACAGGTTGTGGACGGCAGCAGGTTCTAATTTTTATTACTATGATTTAACACTCTTTTTAAATCGTGTCGTGTCCCACAAAATTTAGTACAAGAGATAATAGTAGAGTTTTCTTATTTTCCTTATTTTAGTAGTAATCATCCGAAACACTCACCCATTTTCGCCTTTCATATGATACAATACAATTCAGCCTAAGCGTTTATAAGTTCGATTTTTTTCCGTCATTATGTTTCTCTCGAGTATATAATGAAATTATAGTACATTCATATACAGTAGTCAGTTTTTTATGGATATCTATCTGTAATTATTTCAGAAGCACTATCTCGTACAATTATTTTGTTTGGCGGTAATTTGTCGACATTAAAAGATTTAACTTATTCTTGATTATATTGCGATGGATCAGAAGTGTATTGCACTACCTATCGAGACTTATTTGATGTGATCGGTATAACGTATGGATCGGGCAATGGTATTGACACTTTCAATCTACTCGATTTCCGCATTCGATTTCCACTGGATACTAATAGTAATAATGACAGTCAATTAGTCGTTAGTGGCGCTTCGCTACATGTGCTGACTTTGTCGGAGTTGCCCGCACACTACCACGGTCCACGCACATTGGTAACAAGTTCAGACGGTAATCACATACATAAGTATACTGATTCAGAACACAACCATGGAGGATCAACAGGTAACGTGCCCTTATCCAGCGGTAATTCTTCCATGACTTTCATTGGTACTGGTAATGCTGGTGACTCTGAATGTCATAACCATATGATTTCTAGTGATATCACAAACATTGCCATACAAAAAGCTGGAAGCCACACGCACTAAATAGGAGGCTGGACTAGTGTACAAGGTGGAAGCCAATCAATCGACATGATGCCACCGTATCAAACAGTTCATTATATAATTCGAGCGTAAAAGGAACTTATATTTCCGTTTTAAATTAGAATCTAACTGTGATTTTATTCTTTTTAAGAGTTAAGAACTGCCTAGTTGAATGTGTTGGTTTTTTTATTTTATGTCAAATAAAATTCAACTATTGTTTTCAACAACTACTTGTGACTAATTAGCTCTAAATTCATGATTATCTACCTTAATCGTGGTCAAGATTGAACTATTCAGATGCGTGCATACATGCTGCTTCATCTGTCTTTTTTAAAATAGGATTCATAAAAAATCTATGAAACTCACAAAAAAGTATTTCAAACCTATAACTGAAAAGTATTCATCAATATAGAAGATTATTTTTCTCATTTATGTAATTGAATATTTCGAATCAAGCATATATTGCCGTAAAATTGGCCTTTTGCAGGCTCCATGAAAATTATTTTCGGCTTTTTGTACACCAGAGAAGTAAAGAAAAATATTTACTGTCCAGTGAATCAATTTGAAAATCTGCCGATCGATATTTTGCGGATACTATAAACGACTATATCATCTCATTAAACTCACATTTTTATCAGATGCACCTATATTTATGTAACCTATTGATGATTCAATGTAGTGTTGAAGTTTCAACAAAATATCAGTGTTCACACAAGAATTCTATGTGATATGAGAACGAGCGTACGTGTTGATGCAATTGGAAGATTATTTATTCACTGTTACTCTAATCCTCGGAACTTCACTATTGCTCTACTGCCTAGAACATCTTCGATCTTCATTTTTGAAATAACTATCTTTTACTAGACATTTTATTTTGGTCTTCATCATCGTAATTTTATGAAACAAAAAGTGAAATTAGTAGAATTCATGAGTTTCAGTTGCAGGGCTGGCCCGAGTCAGCAAACATTGGGGGGTTGTCGCGATTTTTTGGGGGGTTGTTTCGGATATTTATAATGCGAATAAAACATTTTTCTAACACTACTCACGAAAAAAAATTCATTTTTGCTGGGTAAAAACGAAAATTTTCGATTATTGGGGGTTGTCACAACCCCCAAAACCCCCTATCGGGTCAGCCCTGTTCAGTTGTATGTGAAGGGGCAAAAAAATAATAATTTCATTGACACGACGATAGAACAATATTCTTATTATCTTTACTGCTTTGTCATCATACATGTGATATGTAGAGAAGTTTCGTACTAAAAAAATGAAAGAAAAAAAAATGATTACTATACAAACCATGAGTCGATTGTAAATAAATTTGTGGTTGCTTCAAATAAAATAGGATGAATAAATGTGTGTATGACTTCGGAGAGATTGAGTTGAAAAGTTGATTCAGTTAGCTTTATACACATCTATGTATGTACCAATACTAGTTACTAAATAATGCAAACATTAAACATAGTTGATCAGTTTTCAAATCTCATTGAGTCTCAACACTCTCAATGCTAAAGTATATGTCATCGTTTGTGAGAGTCCTATTTTTACTCTTATACTTAGCTCTATAAATATCAACAATCTATTGTTCAATGTTAAATCCGATAATTGTGAGTGACAGAATTTAGGTATGAGTTAGCTCTTCATTGGGATAGACTCACACTCATATCTGATACCCCTCATGCACCTTTTGTGCATGTTAATTTTGAGTAATGATGAATTTCTGATCATAATGATCTGTGAATTGAAATTTTGATCAAGAAATAGGTTTGTTTCGTAAATGATAATTGTTTCTAAGAGAAAATTGATTAATTATGAAACTTGAAAACTAATCTTTTTAATACGTTGAAGAATGAAGACTTATGTGAGAATATTATCGAGAAAATCTTGTAATTAATCGAATGCCTTCAAATAATATTGAGTTTGAATCAGTATTTATAATCATAATGGAATATACAAAGAAAAAACGCACAGATCTGTTCATTATATTTCTTTTATGATTAATAAATAATAAATGTAAGAGAATGAATTCTATCATTTTACAAAATATTATAGAATACTAATTATTCGATGTTTTTTTTTCCAAATAAACAATAATGACATGGGATCGATGGGAGAATACCTATATCCTCGCCAAAATCATTTTTAATGTAACGTTCCAGTGGTTCGCATCACCTTGAATGTTTTAAAATGATATCTTGGCCATGGAAACAATACAGTGTTACAGTATTCATTAATAACAACTATTAGACTCTACCGTTATAAACTTCAATATAATACTGTTTCGTCAGCGGTTTAATCACACACAGATAAAAGATATTCTCATTTTCCTTGTTGTACTATTTCTCGAATCAAAAGTTGTGTGAAGAATTTTATTAGTTTAGTGCGTTCATTTAGTATTACCAATAGAGATCCTTATCAATCAATAATAGATAGAGTAAGAAATGCATTTATTACATAGAGCACTTTGGTAAATCAATGAATACTACTGGATTCTTCTGATGATCGTCCTGGTTCGCAATTCAAATCAGCTATGTAATCATTAGACCGAGACCAGAACACTATGAACTTTGATATGACTGCGTATCGTCACATAGTATGATGCTGTAACATTGTCCACAATCAATATACATTTTTGGATCAGTGAAATAACATATCTCTCTTCGCAGTGAAGAAATTACTGCCATTGATGACTTTATATTCATACTGATCTAAATATTCTTCACAGTGGCGTCGGACAAGTTTGAGTGTGAAGAGTAGCCTTGAATGCTGGTCTATCTTTACCCTTATATATCAGAGACTTACAACTATAGTAGGTTGAAGAAAGAATTTTTTTTCAATTATTGTATTGTTTTGATTAGAATTACATTTTATTACAACGAGATTGATAGTGATCTTTATTGTGAAGATAGAAAATTTTTCAATGCAAATACAACAAGATTAAATTTATTGATTTGTATAAAAAAATAATATCCGTATTCTCATTTACAAACTAATTAATAAAGTAGCAAGCAAAGTTTATCGAATAGTTTATACTTTAAGAAGTTCTATTAATTGTTCTAAACAACATTTGTTCTATTGGACAAATGGAATAGCTGGTTGTAAA
Source organism: Rotaria sp. Silwood1 (assembly GCA_905250075.1). Lineage (NCBI taxonomy): Eukaryota > Metazoa > Rotifera > Eurotatoria > Philodinida > Philodinidae > Rotaria > Rotaria sp. Silwood1. The sequence continues at coordinate 1,000,101 of CAJNOP010000050.1, read as the reverse complement.
TTAAAGTCATTATCTTCTAAAATAGTTTTTGCTTGTGCCTCAGTCAAAAAATGAATAACAATTCCATATGGACGAACATACGTTGGATCGTTCACAATATAATATTCATTTTTGGAACATTCTGGTACTCGAATTTTCTTCGGCTGTATTCGACATTGTAAAGCAATTTCTATATAATAATGTTTATTGTATTGAATAGGTTTGATTAATCTACAATGTTCCGTATTGTCTATCAGATGTTTGATCTGTGATGTTAAAAATACACCTTTTCCACATGTTTTCTCATTAAATAAAGATGCATTTGAGCCAATATCTTTTGAGGTTGTGCCCCATTCACTGTTCGCACCTTGAAAAACTTTTAAACCTTCAGAAGCTATGGATTTTAATACTTCTAACACATTACGACGAATTCCATGAAATCCAACAGCCCATTCACCAGCAACACCATCACATGCAATCCATTGTTTACCGCTAGAACCAAATTTATCGATATTCAAACCATAACGTATCCAACCTCTAAATGGAGTGTAATAATTCCATTTACCACGGGTTAACTTCAACGGTTCTTCATTACAGTATCGAAGATCACCTTTCTTGTCAAACATATAAGATGAAAGATCGAAAAATCTTGCCGGATCAAAGCCTTGAATGACACGTTCAAGATCATTGTCGGTCCCATAGTTAGATGCCATTCTAAAAATGCATTTACATTAACAAAGTATTAAAAAATTATCGATTCATCTTGTGATTATCCAAAACAGATTGATATAAAAATAGACTTATTAATTCTTGCGAAGGATTTTTGTACTACACATAGTGTATTGATTATATTGAAATAAACTCCTGAACGTTTAATGAATTGTCATGTTTATTTACACAACCTTATTGTTAAGATAAGTAACATGGTATAAAAAGTATCTTCACCCTTTCGTGTCGGAACCTGTATATATACGGACTGAACTTTGGCTTAGACTACTTCCATGACATTTATGACTTCTCCGCTTTACTAGGCTTCTACAAGAGCAGAGCTTTTTACCCCTAATATATCGTCTCAAATGTCATCGCGATGGTTGCACCAATATTCGTACACTAATATTGTCCTAGTCTACTCTCGTTGTACTTTAAACAACTACTTGCTTGGACAGTATAGGATTACTTGCAAGACTCTAGCATTTAGCCAGATCAAAAGAGTGCTCGCTCGTCATCAGAGTCAACACGTCATTTCATAGTACTACCGTTCATATACACATCCTTTTTTCAAGTATTCAGTTAAAAACTAAATTTTCCGTTAGTAGAAAAAACTCCAACACAAAAGGGTTAAAGAAGTGCATTTCAATGCATTTATACCCTATCAATGAAAGGAAACTTTTCAGATATCAAAATTTAGTAATTTCACGGGTGAAATGTTTTATATGACGCTCAAAGAATCACTAAGCTCCAAAAGAATCCAATAATTGATGCATAGTATTTAGATAAATTAATTTTAGTCAGCAATAAAACATGTAGATACATGCTGTGTAGCTTGATGATATCGATACTTACTTGATTCTAGAAGTTATTTAGCAACAATCGTATTGTCTATGGAATTTTGTCTTTTGAAAAGAGTTAATGAGAATAGAATAAAGCTCTGTCACAATTGTCAGTTGGAAAAAACCAACATGACTTGAGCCGTCATGTACTTGCGCAACAATGCATGCACAATAGCAAGAAAAGAAAAAAAAAAGGTAAATAAATATCAGAAAGAAAAAGTAATCTTTTTACAGTTAATAACATGCAGAGTTTTTTTCTATGGTAAAATTTCAAATAAAGATGATGACATCATCCTCGACAATATTTTTGAATGTTTCACTTCTATGTTTTATTGTTGTAGACTGATAATTCATTTTCTCTTAAAATGACTTTCATTTTAAAAAGAATACGTTTCTATTGACATTATTCAACTGTGTTTTATCTGTCTCCCGAAGTTTTTTAAGTATATTTCTTTCTCTGTCTGGCAAATTCTACTGCATACTGTCACATTGTTGATTAGTTTGTTTGTCGAGAGAAAGAACAATAATTTGAAGACTTTTACAATAAATTTGAATATATGACTGCAATACAAAGAAAACTTTGATTTTTATATCATTGCTTGCTATATGAAATGATGATTTTCAGCTTTTAAAATTCATTAAAAGGTTTAAATTTGTTAATAATTATTTTGTATACAATCTAGATAAATATATAAAACAAGATATTTCTTCTACTGCTTATTTAAATTAGAATTCCTCTGTTCAATATTTCAAGTTTTTTTCTTTGTACAGCTTTGCGAAGCATGTTGAAAAATCGCAAGTTTTGAACTGCAGTAAATAAGAGATACACATGATCCTTTTTGCGATCATTTAACCCTTGGAGGACCAACTCTTTTTTACAGAAAAAAGTTAGGATTCTTACACTTACAAAATCATTTTTAGTTGAAAATTATTAGTCATAAGTTTTTCATTCAGACTTAATGCAACAGATGCATAATTTTTATTTTGAAATAACAGAAATAAAATACACATCCACGAAATATAATAAATAATAATACATTAGAACTGAAGTTAATGCAATAAACTTTAAAATGTCATAAAGTATGAAATTCCTTGAGACAGCCAACAACTCTCCAGTTGGTTGATAAGGCAATTCGCAAGGCGACCTATTCTAAGTTTTGAATCCACATAAGTTTTCAAGATTATACGAATAAGTTGTACATGATAATCTACAAATTTCTCTCTGACATTAGTGTTCTCAAGCAAATATAGTATAAATGATGGCGAAATACACTGATAAGGAAACCTTTTCAGATGTCGAATTTTATTTCGAACGAGACGATGTTTAGTTGATGAACACTAGTGAGTAATAGACACGTATAGAATAGTGTGGTTTTTCGAACTTTTATTCTTGAGATATCGAAATTTTATTGAGTTTTTCAACAAAAAGCTGTGGTCTTCCTCAGATCACATGAAAAATCGGTTTTTGACTGTCGATTTCAATTTTTGCACGGACACAGATCTTAATAAAATTAGTTGATTGTGAAAATTTTAGTTATTCTATTATTTCCTTTCTGGAGATATCAATACATGAACAACATTTCATTTTATACATGAGAGAATTTTGAACATTGAGTCCCTCAACATAGGAGATACTAGAAAAGTGATAACTCACCTAATAAATTAATCTCATTTACAAACTTTGTTCTTGTAATGTTTGAAGTCGAAATTCGCTTTTCTGCGTGATCTGAGGAAACCCATCGTCTTTTATTGAAAAATTTAATAAAATTTTGATATCTGAAGAACAAAGACCTAAAATAGCTAATCACGCCTTATTTTCCTATTACTCATTAGCACTTATCAAATAAATATCATCTCAGTCGAAAAGTAGTTTGATATCTGGAAAGATTCCCTCAGGAACTAAATGTATGAATACAATACGTCGACCATTCTATAACATCTGTATGTGTACGTGTATATTTGAATAAAGCCCGTAATAAAAATCCCAATTTTAGTGAATCTAAGGGTTTCTTCTCTTAGTCAAATTTTTAAATGGTATATATAAGGATTCGATTTCCAATGGATTGGCTACGAATAGTTTTGTTGGTAATGCAATACATGCAATAAAAAAAACCTTTCATTTTTCTATCATATTCTGTCTCTTATACTCATAAGTAATTGTTTTTTCTTGATAAAATAGACATCAATCTTATTTTTATAACACTGCAAATACGTCAAAATGTAATGCAAATACATAAGTAGGGCAACTTAGAAACATAAAACTTATTCGTAAAAAACTTTGTACTTTTCTAATTTGATTGCTGAGTCGTTTGAATGAATATGCAAAGATTATTTAGAGAAAAAGTAAAAGAAATCCTAACGCTTCATCAAACATATTTTGCTTATAAATAAGCAAATGATTAAAAAACAATGTGAAATATATTTGTGATATAGTAAAAGAAAGATTTATTAAATGAATAGTTTTAAACATTATTTAAAAATTAAAATATTTATTTAAATAATTCATTCATGCAAAATAAACTTTTTTTCAGTAGTTCATATTCGAAAATAAAATGAAAAAAAATTCATTGTTATTATTTTATTAGTTAACTGGTGGCGGTGGAATACTTGAATTCCAAATTGGTTCATTTTGTGGTTGTGTTGATTCAAAAAATTTTTCTGGATCATTAAGTAATAATTCTAAATTATATGTTAAATAAATTTTATTTGTATCAGATAATTCTTTCAATTGATTGACTTGTGAAAGTATATATGGATTATTAGTTTCAGCAAGACGTGATCGAATTTTCATTCGACATAATTGTTTCAATCGAAATCCTCTTTTCATACGTTCACGAACTTGACAAAGTAATGGTTCCAAGATTGACACATTTTGTTGATCATCTTGTCGAGACCTATGCATCAATAATAGTTTTCTAAGATTGATACTATTAAACACAAAATCTAAAAGAAGCTTTCATACAATGACAACTTCGACGTCTTTTCTTTCATAAAATTCGTGAAATATTTTAATGTCAAATAGAAATAGCTAGAAAAAAAATCTGAATCTTCATGTCTACAGCTGTATAATTTACGGATAAAATATATTATATGTGATATTCATAAATAAGATTCGGTTGAAAATTCCACTAACAAGACATTAAAAAGTACAAGAAATTTTATTTAGTTCTTATAATGTCTAAAGTTTGAATTTAACGAAATTCGATCAGTGTAACAAACTCCCTGCAAAGGTTGCTGGTTCCATAGATCGAGTCAATCATTCTTTAAACTCAATCACATGAAATATCAAACGAATAAATGCAACATCGAATTATGTCCAAAGTTTCTGTGGTACTCATATTATTCTGGAAAATAAGATACAAAATGAGATCACAGTTATAGTAAGAATCATACAGCTCTAATTTGATTGTTTTTTTTTGTGTAAAACTTATCTACAAATTTTGAAAACTGAGCAATTCGAATTTACAACAGATAATTTCTCAAAATTATTCAGTTCACTTTTTTCGATCAGAGAATATCTACCGATTATCTCGGAAATAACCTACTAAAAAAAGTAATAATGGAATATTTCCACAGTATGAACTGGTTCTTCTCCTGATGATAGAGGAAAGCTGTAAGTTTTTATTCATAAATTATCAGGTTATCAACATACTTGAAATCTAGTACTCTCTATTTCAACCTAAAAGTTGATCTTTTTCAGATACTTTCATCAGTGATCAACCACAAGAAACAAGGAGATCTAAGAATTTTCATTTTAATAAATCGAACATGGCAGAACTTTTTTCGCTAATCATTTCAATAACCAAGTTTTTCTATTTTTATCAACAAATGAAGTTTATGATTGACTATCTATACAAATACGCTGCGAAAGATTAATTGTACTCACACCGATATCTCGGAGCATCTCTTGTAAGTAGCTAATAATAACCTACGTGTAAAAAGTCTTTGCACAAAATATATCTTCAATTTTCTTTCAGTTAAAGGTTGGAGGAGGCAATCAAAAGTAGTTAGCTAGAATGAGAATTTTATGCTCTTTCTAAGTGCATATTCAGAATTTTATTCCGACTTAAAGTTAATTCAATAAGAGCAAATTTTCGAAGAGAACCAAAAGCGACGTTTGTACAGAATCTTTTATGCAGTGCATTTTTGTACATTGATTAAAAGTGCCTTAATTCTAGTTATAAAAAAGTCGTCTTATACGCTAGTTTGTAGAACGAAGCTTGCTCTACAAAATGAACACTTTGCTTCGTTTTCTACACATCACTGAAAATCATTAGAATCTATAGTATTATACATGTTGAATTTCTCAAAAACCGATTATTTTGAAAAATGTGATCTCAGCTATCGAATAGTATTTGGAAAACTGTTTTCAGATTTTGACTCTTTTGAGATACAACTCATCGGAATCCATAGTTTTATAGAGCATGAAATTCTCTGTAAAACTAGAATGGAAAAACTATTCCAAAATACTCTTTCGAGAAATTGCACATCGTAGAAAAAAGTTTATTTTGCGTAGCACAAACGACATTTTTTATTTAGTACGGTATTTATTTATAGTTAACTAGTCGTAAGTCAGAGTCAAGTACGCACGACACATTTTAAAAGAGTATCGAATTCTGGTTCTACCTAACTAGTTTCGATCCCCTTCAATTACAGTTAAAGGTCCGAAAAATGTTTAAACATTCTCACTAAGGCCTTTGAAACTGGTGTTTTGTACAAACGTCGTTTTTGGTTCCCTTCGAAAATTTGCTCTTATCGAATCAGCTTTAAGTAGGAAAAAAATTCTGAATATGCACTTAAAAAGAGCATAAAATTCTCACTCTAGCTGACTACTTTTGTTTGTCTCTTCCAACCTTTAAGTGAAAGAAGATTGAAGATATATTTTGTGCAAAGACTTTTTACATGCAGGTTAGTTTCAAGCAATGTTACTAAAATTTTTGTTATGAATAAAAACTTCGAACTCGACTCAATCATAAGAAAAAAAATTGACTCATGCGGTCGAAATTTGGTGAAAGTATTCTATTTTTTTTGTAGGTTTCTCTTAACAGAAAAAAAAATTGTGCTTACTAACTTAAGCATACCATTATATTCTTCGTCGGTTCGAAAATGTATAATTAACATACTATAACTTTCATCCCTAGGTATCATCTGTTCTTATTTTCCGATTTCATGAGCATTTTAGCATTTTTTAAACATTTTTCAGTATAGTTCGTAGTACAAAATGTTTGCACTTATTACTTTGATTTTCATGCGATTGAACCAAGTTTTAATATGAAAAAAATGGTCGAGATTTGTGATTAGTGCTTTTCTTCTCGTGAAATATTGTACTAAAAAAAAATGTTTTTCTTTTAGATTTTCATAAAAAATTCTTACAAATTAAATTCTTGTTGTTGTTGATCTAAATATTTTTGAAAACCTTTTGTTTCACATAATGGTTCAATAATATCCATTAGATTAATACGTATATTTGGTACACGAAGATGAATTAAAAAACAAATTTGAATAATTTGTGCAAAATATTTTTGAACATTCATTAAACGAACAATTAATAATTGTGAAAGATAAACTCGTGGAACAGAATATGATTGATTAATTCCAGTTGGCCATAAAACATGAAAAAATGTTTCCATATTTGTTAAAGATAATAAAATTGGTTGTTTAGATAATAAATTATAAAGTTCATCTAAAAATGCTGAATGACAGGTTAATGGTAAAAATATACAACCAATAATAAGTGCACGTAAAATTGATTGTTGAGAACATATTTGTGAATTAAGACGAAAGACAATCCGACGATAAAGTGAACGAGATGAAATATTATGAAAATATCGAGCTAAAAGAAAATTTTTGACAAATGTATACAGTGTCCGACAAATGTAGTCTGTCTACCGTGAAATGCTACTATTCTTTTATGAAACATGATCTAAAAGGAGTGTTCAAGTTATATAGGATAGAAATTAGCACTCTTTTCTTCTATAGACAATATACAAATAAAGTCTAATTGTTATGTATGAACTATTTCCTCAACGCATTTCTGGAGGATCACGTAAAAAGGATAGTGAAGACTTGTGTTCTAAAAGTCACAATAGAAAAAAAAGTGAATGGCTCATTAGAAATTCAAAGGATTTACATATATTTTTTTCCAGTTTGATCACTTATTCATTCAAAGTTTCAGATAAAATATGTGTAACTACGAAAGTCAAAATTAATATAGTTTTAATAATGGCAAAATTCTGGTCAGCTACCTGTTGTAAAACGAAAGTTACAACTCGATTTCAGCAAAAACACATCAATTGAACCACATTTCAGCGATTTTTTCAAACTGATACTGTCAAAAACTTATCGCTTTCGGATAGATCTACAACAGGTACTGAAAAAAAAAAATAAATGAAATCAAGGGCACCCGTAAAAATTAAGTAAGAGCAAGTATTCAGTCAATAGCACAAGCTGGCTCATTATCATAAAGAATAACATACCGAATTATGATGGAACATCTCTAATTAAATCCATACAAGGTACAATGTATTCAACAACTTTACGTAGAAGAGTTACATAGATTGAACACTTGATCCTAGCTCAATTGTGCAAGCACTCGTAACTTGTTTTTCACTGATTTTTCTACAACACGATCAATATTAAGACAGTATTGATTTCACAAAATCACTGAAATATGATTCTAACGAGGGAAGGTCCCCAGGTGCCACGCTCCGTTTTGAATCGGACATATGCCGTTTTGTAGAGCTCAGTGAGACTAGCAAAAGCTTAAAAGGGTTCTTCCCCATGGGCCTTGGGAGTCGAGTTATGCCCTCTCTACTGAATTTTTGACCAGTTTTTCGATATTGAGCAGTAAATCAAACAACAGAGTTTTGATCTGAAATTTTGCCCATAGATAGGTCTAATCATCTTTAGAATATCCTGAAAATTTCAGCTGAAAAGAATGTTCCTTTGTCGAAATATTGAATTATTAAAAAATCATCGCTTTTACAGACAAGGAGCAAAAAGCCAACCTACTTGAATATCCAATATCTCGATAAAGGAACATTCTTTTCAGCTGAAATTATCAAGATATTCTGAAGACGATTAGACCTATCTATGGGCAAAATTTCAGATCAAAACTCTGTTGTTTGATTTACTGCTCAATATCGAAAAAATGGTCAAAAATTCAGTAGAAAGGGCATAACTCGACTCCCAAGGCCCATGGGGAAGAACCCTTTTAAGCTTTTGCTAGTCTCACTGAGCTCTACAAAATGGCATATGTCCGATTCAAAACGGAGCGTGGCACCTGGGGACCTTCCCTCGTAAGACAAGATTCAGTTGACATTTTTTTTGTGTCTATTTTGATCATGAATAAAAATGTTTTTTATTCTGACTCATTTAGATGAATAGACGTTTTATCGGAAATATACTGAACTAAACTTTAATGATATATGTAATGCAATTTGGAAAAAAATGTTTAAATATCTTGAATTGCTGAAAAGGTGCTCACTTTTTTTTTTCGTTCTGACTTTTAGAACATCCTGTGTACAATGATAAACGAAAACTTTTTGATCACATATTACTACTGAATGTGTTTTTTGAAAGCGAAAGATGATATTTGAATTATAATTTCAATATATGTAAAACGATGAGGGTTAGTTGAAGTTTGTGATCAGTTGTATATTATTGCATACAGGTATTCAAACTATCAACTCAATATAATAAAGAATAGATGCACTTCAGTTTCAACAGTTATTTTTGTTTAGAAATTAGTTTTAATAATATTTTACCAGCATCTTGAAGAAATAAATCAATTTTTGATTGATCAGATTCTGATCCTTCTCGTATTAATGGAAAATAAAGTATTGATGTACTTTCAATAATAGCCATAATTTGAATTTGTAATATTATTGGATATGATATAAAATGATCAGTTAAATCAGCATAAACAATTTTATTTAAATATTTTTCTATTAAAATTTTATATTTAATATCATTATGAAATTCAATAAGTTCATCAAGAAATGATATAAAATAATGAACACGTTCATAATATTTATTTGAACAAAGTAAACCTATTTCAGCAACTGTTGATAAAAATAAAGATCGTTCATATGTTAAATACATTTCAGCAATATTTATTAATGAAGTTAAATACGAAGGAGATATCATTTCAGACATTGATATAGCAATATCTTTGTTCTAAAAATAAATATATTTAAATATAAATATATTCAAATCGAATAAAAAAAATATAAACCTCAAGAAGATCATCAACAAATTGACGAGCACATTGTGTAGGTGTTAAATATGTTGGATGCTGTTGTAATATAATATCCATTAGTTAAAATATCTGAAAAAAAAGTTATATTCTAATCAATGGATAGAAAACTTCAAAAAGAAAAACATTAACATTATTTGAATGTATTCTCAAAAAAATAAAAATAAAAATAAAAATATATTTTTATTACAAATAAATCTGAAAGTGAATTTTTACTATGAACTTGAGTATGAAGAGTTTGGCATAGAACATAAAATCCTCGATTTCTCTTGAATAGAATATGAGCTTTGTTACATTATGAACATAATCCATTGTATCCTGCTAAACGTTTCTCACCTTGCCAAGCCATACTCAATTCTTATTTCATTTGTCATTCATAATCTCCAGTAAAAAGTTTCTAAACAGTTCGTATACGCGTTAGTGAATGTCGCTATTTATTAAAAGATGTCTCTAATAGGTTACTTGTTAATTTAACAAATATTTTAAGTATTTTTCTTTTCTTTTTTTTATAAAATAATTCTTTTATAAAAATTTTTTATTTGATAATTATCGCATTAAAACATAGTTGATGGATTGGTCATTATCTGTTGTCATAGAATTAATCATCTATAATGGTATTGAACAATTGAATGAATAATTGATCAAGTGCCTCTATATTTTGTGACTTTTATATATTTGTGTTAATACTTTATGTTTAAGTTATAAAAAAAAATGCCTCAAAGATTAAAGAAAAAAATGAGTGATGATCTACATGATGGTGAAAGTGATTTAGAATCAAATAATGGACATGATAGTTCAGAAAGTACTTTACCAACTGATCCGACACTTCCTGGTCTTGCTGGACTTTCTCTTCTTGACGTATGTATTTTGTTTTGTTTTTTAATAAATTCTTAATTCTTTGAAAATATATTAGAATTCGATAAATTTTTGATTCATATTATTAATTCAATAGATAAGATAACAATTGTATGTTGAAATATATTACCAAGGTTATAAGTTACCTCTTCATTTAAACTTTAGATCTTCTATGTTTTTTTTTTTTTTTGATGAAAGATATTTTTTAATAAATAATTAAAAAGCAATCAGACAAAACATATTCATTCGTTTTTCAGTCTTTTAATATGGTACTAGAAATTTGAAAATATTCAGTTAGAATCTAAATTTTGTGTTCTTTTCAATATGACTTCAATGTTTTTGTAAGGCTTCCATTTTATTACGTATGAGTCGACTTCTTAGAGGTTCGTTGATTAAGTTTCAACAAATTTTAATGTACCAAATATTATCGAACATGAAATCGAACCTTATTTCAAATCGAGTAAATGAAAGAGTACACATTTCTCAATTAAATTCTATACTAATAAATAGTTCGCTCTAAGTCATTTGCTAACAGCAAATGTTTTAATAAGAAATACCATGTCAATTTAGACAATTTTCTATTGAAAAAATACTTTCAAGGTCATCTCAGTTATTCTTCAATGATTGTTCTGAAGTTCTTGATTCATATATATCATTTTGTAGAGAACAATTTTGTCTTTAGTTCTATGCAAAAAAATTGATTATACAATATATGCAGTAAAGGACACTATATGGCATCTCAGAATGTCATCTACTGATCTCTAAAAGGTCGACTCATAACTCATAAGAAATTTTTGAAGTTAAATTTGAAAAGAACACAATATTTGAATTTTAAGCGAATGTCTTGCAAATTTCTCTAGACTCTCAAAACAAAAAAGGAGTTAACACTTTGTCTAAATACTTTTCGATCATCAACTATTATGAAGTTAGATTGATATATATTATGAAACACGATCTGAAAGGAGTGTTGAAGTGTTTAGGGGTAGAAATTTGCACCCCCCACAGACCGTGACAGAGAAACTGTAGTTCTAAAGCATCAGATAAACGGTTAGCTACAAATGTATTGCAAAGAAATGGAACAAAACGATTTTCATTTAATTAGTAACAACAGATCCATCGTGTTTCACATTTTTAATCCCGCAAGGGATTGCGCTAACAGCTTTTTTTATTTCTGGTTTAAAAATAGAAAAATACAGATAGGATTCTTTTTTTTACTGAAGTATAAAAAATAAAGATCCATTAAAATAATTATTTTTCCTCTGTATAAAGAGTTGACCATAAAAATAACCATTGTTTAAATTTTCGTACAATTGCTTGATCTTTAAGATCACATTGATCATACTGATTTAATAAAGAAGGTTGAGATAATTTTCTCACTTGATCTAAAATCTCCATTCCTTGTTCAATAATTTTTCCAAGAATTGTTCTTGACCATTGATTATCAATTTTATCTGGAAATGTCAATGAAAATAATTCATCATTTGTTAATGAATAAATATTTGAAAATGATTTAGTTTTTCGTGGTACAATTGCTTGAAAAAATTTATTTTTAGCTCGTATTGTTGCCGGAATGACTAATGAATGATTCAATGAATTTATTTCATCATTGAAATTTGTTCGAATAGATTTCATTGGTATTGATTTCCAATATGGAATTTTTTTTGTTAATAAATTTTCTATTTCATCTCGATAAGTTTCAAGTAAAGATAATTGACCATGAAATGAAAGATTTTCTCTTAATAAATGATGTTTATGTAAAATATCATCATGTGGTAAAATATTTCCATATAAATTTTGAAGATAATGTTGTCGTTTAGAATTTTGTTCATCTTTTTCAATAATTGATATTAAATTTTGTCGTTGTCTTATTTCTTTTAATGTTAATTGTTCTTTCTTATCGAAAAATTTTTTTGGCCATACAATAATACCTAATTTCAATAATGTTGGTAATAATTGTTCGAATTCTTCAGGAACATGTTCACGAATATCATTAAATTTTTTTTTATCAATGTCAGATAACGATGTATTAAATTCGAGTAATGATAAATTTGATAAACGATATTTCATTATTGATGAACTTATTATACTTGAAGAATTATCTATTGATGTAGTACGATGATCAACAGATGATGTAGTTGGTAAAAATGATGCAGTACGTGAACCTGCTGTTGATGATGATGTTACAGTTGAAATTGATAAAGCTTTATTATTTATTGAAGGATAAAATTTAGGCTTAACTATTGGTGTTGAATGAATACCATTTTTATTTAATAATTCATTTGTATTATTGTTTTCTAAAAAATAAAAACTAATATAAGAAACTTCAGAAATGTTTTTATGTTAGATTTATATGGAACTAAGTTAAAGTTGAAAGTAAATACACTCGTGTGCAACGATGGATCATCAAAATACAAGAAAAATTTTGCATACTATATCTATTCGAAGCATTTTTATATGTAGTTTAAAATAAACACGAACCGTTTCCACTGCTGAACTCCTGTAGGATTAAATTGTGAAACAAGATAGTATTGTAGTTGCTAATCATCGGGAGACCATTTTATCCAACCTGTTTTGGAACATATTTCTTCATCATTGCTTTAGCTAATTCTCGAAACATGCAATAAGAAAATAGTTCTTATATTATAATGAGAGATTATTGATCAATGGTCTTTGATCATATATCAACAACGGTTGTCACGCTCTGTGAGAGAAGAGAGTGCAAATTTCTATCCTATATAATTCAATAGTTCTGTTAGATCATGTTATATGACTAGCATACATAGGTTAATATACATCACCAACTGTTAGACATGTATCAAATTAATTTTCTCATAGGATTTCATGACTGATGAAAACTTGTTTTTCAATGTCGAAACTCATTTGGTTATGTTCTCAAAACGAGTTTTTTCATTTTTTTTATTTCAATGATTTTTCAGTTCTTTTACATGCTAGAGAGCTCGGGACGATTTTTAATCGAAGAAAAACTTGTTGTTTACAACATGAAAAAAAAGTCCAATTTCATGTTTTTGATTTAGTTGAAGAAAAAAAACGAATTTTTTAGGGAAGCTATCATCGGAAGTAAAGAAGCAAAATTTTAAATAATCAGATCTTGTTTTGTTGTAGGGATAGGTCTTAACTGCATTTTGATATGAATTCAAAATCTTTATCATGAGATTTTTTTAAAACTCTTAAAATACGAAAACCCATTTGTTGACAATCAAAAAACTCAATATTTTAACTTTGAACTAGACACATCGGAATACATATACTCTGAAAGTTTCAGCTAGATCTTTTGCACTAATACAAAAAAATAGATTTCTGGCTAACTGCACTTGCTTATTAATTATTCTTCAATTTCGTACGTTCAATAGTCTGACTTAATACATAGTAGAAACAAAAACGCTATGATTATTCGAAGATTTGTTGTAGAAAATTAATTATTAAGCTTAAAAGTGTACTTGGAGTCATGTCTCGTTATTAATTTGTTTTTAGGGAAAGAAATAAATACCAATACTTCATTAAATCGAAAAACACCTTAAGACAGCATATCTTTTTTCTTAAATGAAACTATGTTATCTCTTACTCTCATTCATTTATTCGACTAGTTTCGGCGAGTTGAAATGTCTTAAGGTGTCTATTCATGTCAACAATTGATAAAAGCTATTTTTCATTCAAAGGTCAATATTTAATTTCATTTCGAAAAACTTTAGTCCATTACTATCTTGACAAACTTTGATTCAGTCTATTTAACATATCAGATATATTCTCAGCAATGAAAAATAATAATATTCTAAAGGTCAAGTACATCCTATCAGTACTTTTGCTTGTGTAAGGTTTTCTACAAAGAGCATTATTATAACCTGATTGAGTTTCATGAATTGGAGATAAATTTGATTGATGAACATGTTGATTAATATCCGATAATGATTCTGATTTATTGATATTTAACCGTGAAATTGTTTCATCATTATTATTAATATTATTTGCAAATTGAACACGTTTATTTGGCTCAGGTTGAACTAGAAGCCAATGTTCTATAGCATCATTTGAATCTGGTGTTAAGAGATCTTGCTGATTGAAAGATTTAAATAATGATGATTTATTCTCATTCACAGTTTGTTTATATGATTCTTGTTTTATTTTGGGTAGTGAAATTGTTCTTGGACGTTCAGTAGATTCAAATCTAAATAATTAATCAAATATTAACTCTTTTGATTCTAACAAATTTCTTTACCCTTTTGTATATCTTTGCATTTTTGTCTCGAAGTTAATAATCGTTAAAAGACATTCAAAACATGCTTTACTCTTTGTTTTTATTGTTATTTTGTTTTTTTTTTTAAAAAAAGATAACTTATCAGTATAGAAAAGCACTATGTAAATATTTACAGGACTCATCTCCATTAGCTGGAGGTGTTCTGGGTCAAAGAGCAAATGAATTTGATGGTATAACATCAACTCCAACAACCAATCGTGAAAATCATATTAATAATAATCATGTTATGAAAAATATCATTGAAACAAAAAAACTTCAACATGCTATTCAATTACTGAAAATTGAATTAAATCAACGTGATCTTTTAATACAAAATCAAAAAATACATTATGAAGAAAAATGTGAAGAGTTACAAGAAAAATTAGCTGATATGATATATCAAAAGCAATTATTACAAACAAAACTTGATTCACAACTTCAAGTAAAAATTTAAAAAAATAAACAATTATAAAGCATAAAGGGTGCATAAGATCACAAATCGGCTCACGAAGATTTTATACATAAATACTACACAGTCGTTAGTAAAAATTGTGCCAAGCCATTTGATGACGTTTGCAAGTGAAATGTCAATGATTCGAGTCAATACAAGTCACTATATAATACTCATAAAACTCACAGTTTACTCATAGACTGAAATAGGTCCAGCAATTCTACTAATTTATGTTATTTAGGGTGGTATATAAATCATTAGAAAGAGCGCATGGGATTTCACAAATCTATATATATGAACCATCAAAATATCAAAGAGTCTTGAGAAATTGTTCTAGATTACCTTTCACGCACATTGTGTGTCTATATGGATGGCAAATTGATTGTCATCAAAAATGCAGGCGACTTATCTCTCTTATATGAAATTGAAAACACTTACTTTTATGTATCAATTGATAGTCCTTTTGGGGCTGTACAAAATGATACTATTGTGTGGAAATAAATACCACGGTAAGACATTGAAATTATGTGTACAATGTTTGCGGGCGCCATACAAGCGACACTTTTCGATTCAAATCAGATCTATTTTAATTGAAATAATTTTCGTTGTTAATCAAAAAAAAAAATAACATTTGAGATCAGCACCAAAAAATTGAGTCGATCTATATATTTTTCAAACGATTTTTGATAACTTTTACTGTCGTTAAAAGAATTGGTCTTGATCCCGCATAGGAATCTGTCAAAAAATGAATTCGATCATAAGAAATGAACTGTCAACTTTCCAAACTTAGATAAAACTCAACTAAAGAGTTTGAAAGATTCCTGTAGGCATCGGGGCCAAATTTTTCAACGAAAATCCAAGTTGTTAAAAATGGTTTGAAAAATATATAGATCGACTCATTTTTTTTTCTAATTTGAAAATATGTCATTTTCTTTTATTAACAATAAAAATTATTCTAATTAACGTAGATCAGGTTTGAATAAAAAAAAAAGTACCCCTTTTTTTATGCCCGCAAATATTGTGTACATATATTTAATGTCTAACCCTTCTATACCATCCTAAACAACATAGATTAATAGTCTAACTGATTTCCTTCCAGTCAATGAATAGAACTCATTTCACTGTGAGTTTTATAAGTATCATATAGTGAGTATGTGTTAACTCAAATGATTACCATTTCAATCGAAAACATCATCAATTGATTCGGCACAACTTTGTACTGGTGACTGAGTATTGTTTATGTAGAAATTTTTAGTAGGCTAATTTGTGGTCTTATGTGTCGTGATTCTTTTGTTTTAAAAATATGTTTATTTCCGTTTTTAGATTGATCGTGAATTAACATTACGTTCACAAGATGAAGTACGTCAACAATTATCACAAATTATGGAACGACAACGTCAATTAGAAGATGTTAATAAACGTTTAATAGCAAAATCTAATGAAATTCGACATAATTTACATAATAAAATTTTACCTACTGATGAAGAATATAGAATTTTAAAATCAACAAATATTAATTCTGAACAAATGTCACTTAAAGATTTTATCATGGTTTGTTTCTCTTTCTTTTTTTAAATAAAAGAAAAAAAATTTTCGAAAAATTAATATTTGTTTATTTTTAGATAAAATTCTATGAAACAGTACGACCATTAGAAACTGAAATTGACAATTTAAGAAGAACACAACATATGTTAGATAGTCAATTAACAGCAAATGGACAAGATCTTATTCAAACACAAAAAGTAAATTAATTAATTTGAATTATAAAATCAATATATAGCAGAGATGTCCATCGCGGCAGCGGCAGGTTTTTTAAAAAACCATCGCGGCAGCGGCGCGGTAGCGACAGGATTTTTTTGGAGGACATTGAAAAACTGTATGAATTTAATAGAATTTCAGGATTTACAAATGAAACGCCCTGATATTGAATAAATCTGATGGACTAGTACCCATATCTCTGGTCAAATATAGTCACAGCAGTGAAATTAGAAACACTTTTTTGAAAACCGTCGCGGCAGCGGCGCGGTGGCGGCGCATTTATTTTATAATTCATCGCGGCAGCGGCGCGGCAGCGTTTCTTTTATAAGTCATCGCGGTGCGGCAGCGTCGCGGGAACATTTTTTTATAAACCGTCGCAGCAGCTTTTTTTTTCTAAGGCCGCGGCGCGGCAGCGGCAGATTTTCAGCCGCGATGGACATCTCTGATATATAGCAGAGTACAGTAAAATTAATTCTACAAATAATGATCTACTTTCATGTTCTATTTTCGAGAGATTTAATACTTATTTTAAATTTTAGTTCTAATATCATTGAATAGAGAATTTAATTCTCTAGAAAATTACTCATCGAAAATATCTTTCATGGTAGCATGATCTTGTAGAGATAAACAGCTACTAAAATTTCAAACTGCAACTTCTTGGTTTTTTTTTCTCGAGATAAAAAGCTATTTGTGACAGTATGCACTCATCAAGATTGTGAGATCGCACTCCTACTTGTAGCTTGTTTCTGTATATATCTCAATAAATTCATTCATAAAAAAAGAATTAATTCATTTTCCAATATACAAAGGTGACCGTTTCGTATTTCGAATATGCTGAAAATAAAATATATATATTTTTGTATTAATTGTACAACTGCTTTTAATAGTTGTTTTATTATGAATCAGATTATTATTTTCATCTTTTTGACAAATTTCAATTTTTTTAATTAAAAGACCTTAGATGAAGAACGCCGTTCGAATCATGCTGTTCATATGCAATTACAAAAAATAACATCAGATTTAAACGAATATAAAAATTTATGTGAACAATTCGATTTTAAAAAACAAAATTATGATCGAATTAAATCGTAATTTTAACTTTTTTCTTTTTTCATGTCATTTGAAAATTTTTGGCATTTAAAATTTTATAGAGAACGTGATCAATATGAACGTCGTGTTGTTGAACTTGATCGACAAATAACACAAGATGAATTACAAATACAAACACATACAAAAGAAAAAGAAAATTTACTTCTTCAAGTATATTGATATATATATATTTTATATTCAAATTAATCTTAAATTTTCTATATAGTTAGCTGAATTACGTCAAGAAGTTATTGTACTTCGACAAGATAAAGAATATTTAACACGACAATATAATGATATTCAACAAAAATACTATTCAGCTGAAGAAAAAATATCGATACTTGAAGCATCACTTGATGAAACTAAACGAGCCAAAGAAGTTCTTTATGAAAAACACATTTCAACTAGGTATATATATAGAGATTACTAAAGATATAGACATTTGTAAATAAAAGCTAATAATAGAGAACTATGATAAAAAAAAATTATTTCATAGATCAAGATTAATTGTTGAACAGAATATATCAACATCATATAATACTACATCCGAACAATATGAAATAGCAGGATTGTTTACGAAGAAATTAAATATAGAGAGAAAGCCAGAAAATAGATTTTAGGCTATCGAATATAAAGTTTAACATGATAATATTCTCCTGAAAATAAAGTTCGTCGGATCCAAAACTATTTTGAGTCAAACTCGAAGAGTACTTTCAATGGTATCAACGAATTAAAGGACTTTATGAGACAGCAATTTATATTAAATGTTGTTAGGACATTTCATGTAGAATTAAAATGTGAAACGCGATTCAATTACTGTTTCTTAGTACGGAAAAAAATGTTTTATTCTATCTGTTTGGAAACAGACGTCTTCGCCATCATTTGATTATCTGTATAGAAATGTAATATGGAAGTAGTTCATATATTAAAAGGGCATATTATTGATATATCGTCTGTGATCGTATTAATTACAACGTATGTCACATCTGTGGGGGCAAGCAAAGCCGAATAGTCCCGATTTCTATCGTATACTTTGACACTCATTTTAGATTGTGCTTTACAGAAGAATTAGACTAAATCCTCTACTGATTCTTCATCAGATATGTTTTTCGTGACTAGAACATCCTGCATGTTTTTCAGGCACTCTTGACGGTGATAGTATAACAATTAAATTTTGATTGTTTTTTTTGTTCGTTCAGAGTAGCATCCGTCAGATCATTTCTAAATTCTACCCATTCGATAAGCTCTACTCTTGAGGCTTTGTTTAATGACATATTATCAGATCAGACAAAAAAGAAAGACTTTCGTTAGTGTTGTCAAGTATATTTCAAAAAGATTGTTTTACCATAAAAACTTCACTTCTATCTATTAGTAATTAGATTTCGCCATGATTTGAAAGGATCTCAAATTTATCACATACTCTTGAGCGTTACAATTAAAATAATAAATTTATTAAGGAAAAATCTTCACCCAAAAGTCTCAAAAATATTTTTATAGATAATATTTTTTTTTAAATATCTTCCAATCGGAGACAATAAAAGACAAACATGATTAGAAACTTTTAATCTTTATCTATGGATCTTGATTTCTTTATGATTAATTTTATTTTAATATATTTATAGAGATGCCTATAAAACTGAATATGAAAATAAATTAGCTATTGAATTAGACCAACTTCGTTCAAAAACTACACTTGAAATTGATAAATTACGTGAAAGTATCAAGGAAATGTATGAAAGAGAAAATCGGTAAATTCTTTACTTTTGAAATTTCTTTTCCATAGATAATTTTTTTCATAGAACATTTCAACATGGACGTGATGAAGCTATAACTGAACGTGATAGACACATTCAACTTGAACGAGATTTACAACGAAAATATGATGAATTATTAAATGAGTAGGAATCATTGTCTTGATAATATGTAATTTTATTTTTTTTAATTCTATTCAAATAGATATCGTCAATATCAAAGTACAACTGAAGTTCGCTTAGGTGAATTACAATCAGAATTAAAATTAAAAACATTTGAATTTGATCGTCTTCAATTATTATATGAAGAAAATTTAAAATCATTAAAAACAACACAAATTGAAATTGAAAAATTACAAAAGAAAAACGATGTTTGTATCTTTTACATTAAATTCTTTTTGATATATTTTTCTTTTTTGTTCTTTTATTAGTTAATTCAAAAAGAATATTTTAATTTACAAGTTCAATCTGATCGTCGTCTAATGGAAATTGATACTGAATTAAATGAAAAAAGAACAAAATTACAAGTTTATGAAAAAGTTGAACAAGAATTAGATGAAGTTGTAATGCAAGCTGCACAAGGTAATAAACATACTCTTATAATAGAGTAAACTATTAAAATCAATCAAATAATTATGAATAGTTCAAGTGATTCACGTGAACTATTCACTGTATTTTCTTAAAGTTTTATATAATTAATACTCATTAGTAGAAAACACATTAACAATAACATATTTTTGGTTATTAAGCAAGTAGTTCAAATACGAGTAATGGTTTTAATAGTCCATGGAGTTTTCTACCTAATGCATTCTGCAGTAAGATTTCATAGATGATGTATCACAAAAGCCCTAAAAAAAACGAAACTTATCAAAAAATTGACGAAAAAAAAAAACATTTGTTCCGACATTTGTGATACTTTTTACAACAAAATCATAGAACATTCATTGATCTTTCATTTTGTACTCATATGAATCATAAAATAAAGATAGTTTTAAGAATTCCATTGCAGATACATTACTATAGTTTAGTAAATGATAAAATTATCTGTATTCGTCTCATCATACGCACACAAAATTTATCTTAAATAAGAATTCAGAAAACTAAAGATCGGTTGATGAAAATAATACAAGAAAATCGCTTGAGCATTCAAGATCAATAGGACATGAATTATTTTGTGATAAAAAGATAATAATTTTCTCGAACAGAAAACGATATCAAATATGTTTAATTGGTCCTATTTAATAACAGTAAAATACTTACAAATTGTATTTTTGATATTTGACTATAGAGTTTATTGCTAGTACAAAGTTGTATAGGTATATATATATATGAATAGTGCAAGAGTGAATACTGATCATACAAAGAAAAAATACAAAACGTTGATAGGTCGTCTTAGTGTAATCAATACATGCATGTATAACATTTGTTAGTAGATCATATGATGCTTCATTGGTCGAATTTTCTAGTTCATCTTGTAACTTTTAGATTCTTTTTTTTTTTTTAAATTTTATGTTCGATAAGATCCTACAATAGTTCAGTAGTTTTAAAATTAAGAGTATAACTTTTTCATGAATACAATTCCATATTATATACTTAACCAGAAGATGTGATCAATAGAATATGGAATCATCTATTACTAAATGTTATTCATACACATGATTTTAAAAAAGCATCAAATGATATGTCAATCTTTTTGTATTTTCGTACACAATTTTCCTTTGTATTATAAATATTTAGTGTTGCACTATTCATATATATATCTATTTAAATTTGTTCTAACCATAAAATCTAGAGTGTATCTAAAAAATACGATTCAGAACCATTTCTTCTTCTTCAATATAATAACATTCTTTATGCTAAAAACACTGACTATCACCAGTGACTTTTCCGTTAATGATCTAGTGTTCATGAAGTCTGTTTCTCAATCAGTCTCCATCACACGTAATAAATTGAGTTGACTTTGTTTCTTTCTATTCACTTTATTCAAGAACAAAACATCATTTAGTATCTATATATATATTTGTTTAATATTATAAACATCTAAGACTGATTTAAGTTTAACATAGACTCGATCGGCAATGCTAGTCTAAGCCTGAGTTTAAAAACTACAAATTCAATACATTCTACACTGATAACTTCATCCCTGATATGACATTAGAATAAGTAAATTAAGAAAAGACGATCGAACGAATGGAAATTTGCTTGTTTGTGAAAAAAAATATTATTTATTTTTATTTAAATAGTTGAAAATGATGCTGATGCCGATAAAATTTTATTTTCTTATGGTTATGGTGCATCATTACCAACATCAGCAAAACGACGTCTCCAACATTCCGTTCATTTAGCTAAACGTGTTATTCAACTTGAACAAGCGAATACATCATTACGTTTAGAATTAGATCGAGAACGAAAGAAAAAAACCGATATTCAACAACAGGTTTCTATTTTTGATTATCTTTTTTTTTTTTTATTTTTATTTATTTAAATAAAATATTTTTAGCTTGATAATGCTAATAAAATATTAGATCAAGCTCAACAACCATATGATTTTCTTATTGCAACTGTACGTAATAAAGATGCACAATTAAAAACAATTCACGATACTATTGAACAACTTGAAAAACAACTTAGGTTTAATTATTTTTTTCTTTTAATTAAAAATAATAATAAAATTATTTTATTTCTATTTAAATAGAGAATGTGAAAATGAACGACAATCATTAATTAAAACAAATAATCAATTAACAAAAGATATTGAAAAATTACTTGAATATCAAGAGGTAATTTTCTTTGAAAAAATTTTCAATGAAAATTCAAAAACAAAATAAGTTTTTTATTATTTAGCCATTGAAAGTAATGAAAAATGTTATTATGAATTTACAACATAAAGATCCACATAAACCAACTCGTCGTTCACCATCTCCACCGTTGAATACTAAATATCGTTCACTTACACCACCAACTCATCAATCAAGACGAACAGTTGGTTTTGTTGAACAACTTGATCAACATCATAATCCACCACCAATGGTTTTTGTAAATTGAAAATGCTTTTTTTTTTTTTTGTTCTTTATTCTTTATATAAAATTTATTTTGTTCGTTTTTTCTTCAGACCTCAACAAGTAATGCAAAAAGTCCTTCAACAAAAGTTATTCGAGGACCACCAGTATCTCAACAAGGAAAATATCGAAAAATATATAAAGTGACGAATAATTAACAAATCTGTTTTTTTTTTTTTGTAATTTTTTTGGTAGAAAAGTGATTTGTTTTATGTTTTCTATTAGTTGTTCACTGTATTTCATATTTGTAATTAATCAAAGATCTTTTTAATTGATATTAGATTATTTATCGAATAGATGTGTTTGTTGTGACGATATCCATTCAAATATGTTCTCATCTGCTATTATATTTCCAATGCACTACTTGACCAGTAATACAACTCAGAATGAGCGAGACCATTCGTTTTTGATCCCAGTCGCGGCAGGACCCATACTAATTTCGTTTATACATAAATACGACAATTTCTTTTCAATCATATTCGAGAATAAAGAGTCTGAAAAAGATTGACGATGATACCTACATTTAATTACTACATTATCGAATTATCGACATGCATAAACATTTGCTTTTATTTCATTATTAGAGTTAAACATAATTTATATCTTGTAGTTGTATAAAATATTCATCACGAGCTGAATAATGAACGACTTTATGTAACACGTATTGTTCAGGGTAAGTTATCAAAATACGCATGCAATAGTTCAATAGTAGTGCTTGATATGCAAGAATAACTATTCAACGAAGAGTTCTATTAATCATAATGAAGAAGAAGATCCATATCATTATCAGACAGTGTTCGATATATTTTACAGATGACTAATTACAATATCACTAACGTAAATCTTATGCATATCGATAGATATCCATAATTATTTAAATAGAAAACTGAAGCTGTGTTTTTATTGTTATAAAAGGCTTTCTTTGAGTTTATGAGCGGAAAGAGATTGATATATATCTAAATAATGATTATAATTGATTAGTATTTGTTTTCTTCTAGTTTTAACGAATAAAATAATATTTTTGATAAATCTGTGTATTATGATAGAAAAAATACATAAAGAAATGAGCATAATAGTTCAAAATTAGAGTTATTCGTTTCATTCTCAAGTTTATCATCAGTCCATAACTGAGTTAGTTTTGCGATTCTTACTTCGTTGTATGTGTTTTAGATATTGCACTCTCTATTATATTACCTCAACTCAAACATTTATGTTTTCTTTAAGTAGGATGATATTCGAACATATCCGAAATGTAAACCAAGCGAATTATTTAACCAGCATTAGTCGTAGTCTTCACATGTTTGCTACTTTGGTCTTTTCTCTAGAACAAATGGCAAAAATCTTTTTGACGAAGCACAAAAACTAGAACATCGAGAAAGTACAAATTGGTAATGTAAAAAAAAAACGTATTTCTCCTTACAGAAATACAGTCAGTAATTGTATGTTGTCTACTGAAAATTCGAAAGCATGTTTCTAACTTATCGGTGCATACTCTCTTAAGTACCTATATTCATTTGCTTTCTAAAGCTTTTGCATTTCTATGACTGAGTAGCTATTTTTTCGGGATGAAATGAAAGCAACACTGGAAACGTTGGATGCACTTGTATTGAACAATTCTTCTTTCGTGACGTGAATAATTTTATTGAATCGATGCGAGTAAGACACTGAATATTTTTCAGCTGCAATAAAAACCACATAACTGAAAATAAATCCAATGCAGAACGATCCGTACATATCATTTTACTGAGAGACAATCGATTCGCCATTGATGGAATCTGTCATGATCTTAGACGATCGATCTAGTAAAATTCCATCATTAGTTCTTAAATAACTAATCGTAATTGGCAACAACGAGACAAAAATATTAAACAACTAAAGTAAATAAGAATATGCCACTAGTGTGAAATAGTAGTAAGAATATATATAAACTCAATTACTAATAAGGAAACATCTACAGGTGTTGAGTGGTTTTTCTTTCGAGGTGATGTTCCTGTGATGAATGCTACTAAATAAGAGAAAAGTCTTCAATGGTATTGTTTTCCCGACGTTCGTTCTTGATATATCAACTAACTTTGTTAAGAACTTTGTTTGTGCGAAGTTAGAAGTCAAAACTTGAAAGTCTATTTTTCATGTGATCTGAGAGAGACCACAGTTTCTTTGTTGAAAAACTCAATGAAATTTAGATATCTCAAGATCAAGATCAAACGTCTGAAAAAGTAAATCATCCTAGACTTTTCTCTTACCTATTAGCATTCATCAAATGACCATTGTTTCTGTTGAAAAGCGTTTTTGTAAGCGATTAGTGCTTTACTAATTAATTAGCTTTATATAGATCAATGATTGGTTCAAAAGACAATATTATACGTTAGGTGAGAACGACTATTTTTTCCTCATGTAAACAAAAAAAAGATAATCAGAACACGATCATATAACTTATTGTTGTATTATATGAAGAAGAAAATAAGTAAATTTCTAACAAACATTGTTTTCTCTATGAATTCTAAAACTATATATCTAAAACATTATATTCTTCATATCGTTGTTATCTAAAAAGAAAGCATTAAAAGACTTGAAAATAAACTAATTAATATATAATAAATAAAATTGATCTCTTATCATCAGTAAACATTTTTTAATGTTTTACTTTTCTATTTATTCCATAAAAAAAATCCATCGATTAATTATGTTATTTAAACAAAGTCGATTTGAAAAATATTTTCATTGATTTAATTATTATTTATTTTATTTTCATCAGATAAAATATTTTGATGTGTTGAAGGTATTATCAATGTATTTGATGGATAATTAAGTGATGTACTTGATGGATAAATTCTTCTTTGATTATTTAATATACCTGTCAATGGTTGAATCATTCGATTTTGTTTACGTGGACGTAAAAGAAGATAAATCCAAAATAAACCCAATGTGAACGAAATGACAATCACTTTTTATATAAATGAATGATATACGATTAATTAGTTAAAAAGAACAAAACTCACTCTTCATAACACTAACTGAAAAAAATAGAAGTTAAATATAATCTTTAAAACTATAAAAATAAGTACAATTTACTTGTTATAGCAACATAATGCAAATCGTGTATAAAGTTCATACACGGTTGACGACTATTTGAACAAAAAAAAAGACGTACGCAATACTGAAGTTTTGTTTTAGTTAATGCCTACTGATAGATTTCTTCGGAATTCGTTGACATGTATGTAAAAATCTTCAGGCAATTTGTAGGAAAATTGACATAAAAATAACGACTTTCTCTACGAGATAAATTTTTATTTTTATCAATGCCACAGCATTTTCTATCTTTAATAGCACGATAAGGCATAATTAAACTCCAATCATCTGGCATTGTTCCATATGGATATTTTTCTATCAATTTATAAAATCTCTGACGACTATTGTCAATAAAATTCCATGATGAGATAATTTCAATTATAAATATGATTACAATAATGACTAAAATTAAGGAAAAAAAAAGACTTGTTAGTGAAATCTTTGCAAGGTTAAAAACCAAATACGATGTGTTTATTAATATATCTTTCAATTTATGAGCTATTTAATTATGTTAAACAAAAAAAAAAAAGAAGAAAAATTTTCTTTTTAAACCTAACAAACCGGTAACAACAATAAGAAACACTGTAAGTATTTTAATATTTCTTGTTACGCATAAAATAATAATAAGGTTTATCTGTACAGAACATAGAATAATTGCTGTTAATGCTCCACCTAATGTAAATCCATGTAAAAATCCTTCGATAATATATAATCCTGGTGCAGCAAAAACTGATAATGAAAGTAAAACACTCAAAGAAATAGGTAATACATCAGCCATTACCAAAAGAATAACTAAATATTAACGTAAATGAAAATAATGATATTAAACTTATTAGCGCTTTAATACTTTCTTTTTTAGTTATGTCGAATTAAACTACTTAATTATAAATAAAAAATGATAAATATTACTAAGCGAATCATTTTAGCTGATGTCGAATGTTTTAAGACAAGGCTGATTATTTCATAAGCAAATAGAAACACGAATCTTCTGTAAAAATGAACAAGCTGTATTTTTTTATGATATAATAGCATTAGGAATCAATATTGAATGGATAAATTCATAGGTTTTAATCAAATGTTATTCAATTTGTTTTCCTTTGTTTTTTCAAATAAAATTAAAACTTATAATTTAAAAAATTCTTATCTTTAATAGAGCTCTTAGTAACATTACTAGGCAATTAAAATATAAAACACAATGTAGTTGGTTATGTTATAAATCAGTGATGTCCAAGAAAATATTTGGATTTGTGAAGTACTCACTATTGAGAATCCATGTCAATGATGAACAATGTAAATCGTATTATATTGCAGTCAATATCAAAGAACAAGAAAACAATTATTTTAAATTCAATTGAGCTTCAGACTAACTCAATGGTTTTTGTAGATATATATATTGTGGTTCGTGAAAAGAGAATGGCAATACTAAAATGTTTGTCATGATCTATAATGAATTTGTCACAGTCTGAGAAGAGTCTAGTTTTAATTCTATACTTCAACACTACCTTTAGATCAGGTTCAACAAAAGCGATCAATACATCGCTAATAAAATATAAAGATTTTAATATTTACTCTCGAGTCGCAATAATAAAAGTACAAATTTGTATGAAAAAGCTTTCCATTCGAACTATTTTTCGAGTCTTTGGAAAGATCTTCTCATTAATTTCATGAAAAATTTGAGAGAAAGTTTTGAAGTAAACTTTCTGAAAGAGCATGACATTTTAGTCATACTCTATAGTTGTTGGCTCATAGAAAATATTATCAACATTGTCAACAACGAACAAACATTGTGTCTTAAAACTTTCAGCCCGTCCATTATTATGCAGGCAACTAATACTCGATTTATAAAGTTATTTTGTTAGTGGCTCTTCAGGAACTGCTGCGGAGGCTAAAAGATTAAAGTTGATTAACACACTTAAATAAATTTTAATCGATCAAGTGTATAGTTTTATCTCTCTATGTAATCCAACATTAAATCATGTAATAAATATTTCTAACTTGACGCTTACAAATTCTATATTTAGTATATTTAAATTACAATATACTCTTATGAAAGACATGATCGAATGTCTCTCGAATCGATATACGATTATTATAACCTTGCAGAAATCTTATTCGTTTAATAAGTATTAATCATTATTAAAGGAAAATTTATTAATTAGGTTTCATGCCGATGACATTCCAATAAAGAGTGATTTTATATTCAATGACTAAGATTAGAATGGAAAGTGTGATAAATTTAATTACCAGTCAAAAAACGGTATTTTCTTATAAAAAGTTAAGTCAGGTGCCGATCATAAAAATTAATATTGGGTGTGGGGGTTATCATTAAATACTCTTATAATTGATTATGTTCCTTTTTCTAAATAAAACAGACATGAAGCATTGCACTAGAAAGTTACAATTGATAAGAATAAGGTGTTCATGATATTCAAACAAGATCAAGATTTCAACATCTACAAAAGATGAATATACATCGTATTCTATAACATGAACGATTGTAGATATATATAGTATCTAGTATCTGAGATTCTCATCAAGCCTTTTATATCGTTATGTTAAAAGTAACATATCCAATTATCAAGCATGCTGAAATTAAAATTATTGATAATCTTAAACATAAACTGTCGATTCATAGGATTAATTAGATAGTACTCCTTCATTTGGCTACTATTCCATGTACTTTGTTGATTCGATCGAAAAAAATTTGAAAAAGTAAGCGTTCAAAACAGTCGACATGAATATTTTTTATAATAAAAAAGAAAAAGACAAAATATTCGTATAAATTTGTTTGATTTGATGGTTTAGTTATTCTCTTCTTATTAAATGTCCTGATGAGTTCGAGGTGTTAAAGTTTACTGATTATTAACAGATGTATTCGATGGATAATTAGCAGAAATGGTTGATGGATAATTTAGTTTTTGATGATTCGTTATTCTTATGTTTGTTTGAATTATTTGATTTTGTCCTTGTCGAATTAACAAGATATAAGTCCAAAATAAAATCAAAATCAATGTGATGAAAATCACTTTTGATTCAATTAGATATAAAAATAAACAAGTATAAATACAACTCACTCTTTATAGTATTCACTAAAATATGTGAAAAAATACAATCTTTTTAAATATAAAACATCACTAGTGAATGTATTGAGTTCAGGAAATTTCGAAGAAGACAAAGAGGAGACTTCAGTTTTGAATTCTGTTGAAATTTCATGCAGTCTTTAAACTATCGATTTTGTGTAACACAATCTAAAAAGGAGTGCTGAAGTTAAAGGTATAAATAATACGTGACTACGGGTCGAAAAGCTACTTAAATAACTACAACTTAGGAAGATCTTCGTATGAGAACGAACCTTTTAAGGATTTTTCTAGTTCCGACCAATTCTGCATATGAAAAAATGAGCTCGATCAACGATTCACACTTAGAAACTTTCCCTTATGAGATAATTCTCAGATCACCAAGATTCTGTGACACACGAGTGACAGACTACCTGAAAAGGTACTTTGCTGACAACTAACTCAGTACATTCACTAGAACATGTTAGATATACATGTTATAATTTGGCGACGCCAGGCATGCACATAATTCATACATGGTTGACCACTAATTATCAAAAAAAAAAGACATGAGATATGTATTAGTGTTTCATTACTAATACTTACCGATATGGATGTTCAGAATCTGATGAAGGTGGAAAAATCATTATACAATTGTCATAAAAATTTACACGAAAATAAGTGGATTCTTCGACTGATAAATTCTGATTATTATCAATACCACAACATTGTTCATGTTTAATAGGTATGTAATAAGATAAGAATTGAGATGAATCTGGTTCTTCACCATGAGGATATTTCTCTATTAATCGATGAAATGCTTGACGACCATTTTCGAGAAAATTATATAAGATAACTATTTTTATGAAGAATAAAATCAAAATCAGCACTAAAAAGTTTCCAAAGACATGTTTTTTATTTTATTTTATTTATATCACTTAGACCTGTATTAATGCTAACAAACATAAGAAGTTTTTTAATATTGTTTGTTGAACATAGAATAGTGATTAGAATTATAAGAGCAATACATAAAATGATTGTTATTAAAGGCTCACCTAATGAAAATCCATGAAATAAACCTTCGAAGGTAAATAATATTGGCACTCCAAAAATTGATAGTGAAAGCATAATAATCAAAAAAAATTGTAATAAATCAATCGTCATAATATTATCAACTAAATACTAAACAAAATAAAAAATAAACAATTATAATAGCAGCGCGCTCTTAACTTGATTTACATTTATATCTATTAGAAGAATTTAAATTTCATCGCATGATTAATAGCATCGATTTTAGAGTACAATTTTTTAATTAAAACAAAAACAAAAAAAGGATTTCTTTTGATTAACTTCACTCATACTTATTTGATACTTAACTGAATCCATTTTTAGTTATAACAAATCTATAATATCTAGATTAAAATGAGAGAGTCTGAAAACTGAAATTTATCTTAGTTGTGTCTATCTGTAATATGATAAAAAAGAACATCATATTATTATGATTTGAAAATGATTATCGAATGTACCTTACCTGATCAACAATGATTAAATTATTCGATGTGATTTAATTGACAGTTTAATACTGATTAAATAAATATGTAACTTTTCTAATAGTTAATCATTATTGACACAACTGGGATACATAATTATGAATTCACAAAAAATCATACTGGATGAATTATTCAACAAAATGAAATTGTATTCGTACTACTTTCATAAATATATCACTTGCTTTCAAACGATTTCTAAAATATCAATTAAATTTTCTTTGAAAATAAAAACGTTAGCGAGAATCGAATCATTTTTTTTTACGTAGTATGATTTGCTCGAAATCACTATATCTATAAATCGAACAGTAATTGTATTAAAATATTATAACTTCATCTCGTTTTGTTTTTATTTCAACGAAATTAAGGATTACAATTGAAAATTTACTTTAAGGACATGCACTTCGATCAATATTAAATTTATCAATACGACCAGTACCGTAATTTGAAACAAACACATTTCCGTGTTGATCAAATGCTAAATCATGTGCTTGACTAAGAGTATATTGTTGTTCACCAATGATGATTGTACTATTGACATTATTTGGTGTCCAACGCACAACTCTACTGTAATATCCATCGATTGCATAAATATTACCTGATTGATCGAGATGAACTGTTCTAGGCCATCGAACTTGTCCTATAAGAATTCCTTCTTTGGCACCTTCTGTCCATTTCATAACTCGCTCATTGGAATAATCTGCTACATAAACAGTTCGACTTCGATCAACGAAAACAGCTGAAGGTTCATATAATTGATCAAGTCGTTTACCTTTACCATTACCACCAGCTACTACTTGATCATATGTTATATTTTCTCCTAATATCCAACGAGTAACTCGATGATTATCATGCTCAGTAACATAAAGTAAACCTTCATCATCTAATGCTAAGCCAGTACAATAGAGCTTATCAATAAGTATTTCTCCTTCTTGAGCACGTCGTGTCCATCGAACAATCCGACGATTTTGTGCATCACATATAACTAAACTGTCATCTTTTGGATCCATTAATATATCTGATATCTAATTAAATATGATTTATTTTTGTTAAACAAAGAAAAAAAATCTTTTTTGTTTCTTGTCACTTACCCAACCGAATTGATCAGTTCTATTTCCTTCTCCATTATCTCCAGCTATAATAGCCCCACGTTTAGCATCTAGCTGCCATGTTACAATGCGTGCATTTCCATTATCAGAGACATAAAGTGTATTTGTTTTCGAATCAAACAAAATTGCAGTTGGACTTCGAAGTTGATCTAATGCAGTACCACTGAAATTACTTCCAGCAACAGTTATACCCCGTTTAGTCCAGGTTACATTAACACAAATCTCTTCAGCAGGTAGTACTGGTGATGGAGATGAAGCTATTCAATTCAAATAAATAGAAAGCTTAAGAATTATTTAAAAATAATAATCTCTTTCTTATACTTGAAATCAGACCTAATGGTGGACAAAGATCTAATGCAGCCATACCGGTTGGATAACACAATGGTCGATCAATCGATAAATTTGGATGATGAACACAAACAGTATATGGTTGATCACAATAATAATTTATTTCACTACATGTTCTTAATTTTGACGCATTTAAATGAAGATATGCACAAATTCCACTTTGATCATTTGATGATGAAAACAGTAGACAACCACAATCAGGATTAGTTGAACAGGGTTCATAGGCTGATAAATTTCGACATGTTTGACCTATTGTTAATGCTAAATAAGGCATACATGAATAATCAAAATAAAACTAAATATAAGAACTATACCGAACAAACTAAACAAAATAAACATAAGAAAAAAAATTGCTAATTAAAAAGTCATTTCATGAAAAAATTTACCTTTGCAATACGATTAATAGAATAGTTAAGGTTGGAGACATTGCAGTGATCGTTTTCTTTCGCAAAACAAAATGACATAGAGTGAGCATCGAATTTATTTATCATTCATTTCTTGTTATTTGATACGTATTGTAATGAGAAAAATACGAACAAAAAACAGTCGTATTGATAAAGATAGGCTTTGCAATGATGACACAAGCTAAGATAAAAGCATAGCAAAATAAATTGATTTTGTCATATCATCATCTTACTGTAAGTTTCTTTTTTAATTGTACGTAAAAATTAATTCTTTTCAATAAAATACACCGATTGGTGCATTTGCTCTTAGACAAAATTTGAATATAATTATCTCTAAACTTCATCATCATCATCATCATTAGTACCTTCTAGAATGAGATACTGTATTTATAATACAATCAATATTCTCATTTAAAAAACATAAATCGTGTGCTGAAAAGAGCGACGTATTGGCAACGGTGGCAAACAAAACCTAGATAAATATTTGCCACTTGTTCTTCTTATGTGTGACGTTTTAATATTTCTTAAAACATGGTGTTTCATTTTTGAACATGGACATATAAGCAACAATATGACGTTGAAACTATTGCAAAAGACTATTTAACTAGACAAGATATAGCCAGACATACATATATACTTATAGAGTATTCGATTCAATCTTAATGTATTTAGTAAATAAATTTATATAAATTTAAGTTTAAGATGAAATAAAATACTATGCTCATCACAGTAACATTCACTAAGTTGTGACTTAAGTAAATATGCTATTAGAATCATCTTTTATCAACATGTGTTATAGTCAAGTTTATAAATTTAACAAACGGGCATCAAAATGAGGTGATAAAATGAATAGGATCTTTTAAAGAACAGTTATACCAATCATTGAATTCTTTCTCTTAACGTGTAGCGATAGCTGTGTATTCTTGTTTTAGAAAACTCATAAAATAGAGTTTAACAACTAGTGTTAGAAAGGCATGGCCGCTCAGTGATGAGGTCATCAAAAATGAGTTATACTTTTTGTTCGAGTGCGGACTGTCCACATTTGCAGCGTGAACATTTTTCGGTATCTTTCTGATTCTGCACAGACAGTGCACATTTCTCACGCAACAGCTGACATATATATTGGTCTGACTATATTTTTTTGTAATCAGTACAACAAAATATAATATAAGATTTGTGTTGACTGTTGAATGTATAATGACACGTGTTAGCTGATTTCGAACACTTGTTACTCTATGTATTTCTTTGATTAATATGAACGTGAAATGTTTGTGGGTGTAGAACAGAGTGGTGAAATGACGATTGCAGTTTGGTGATGAGTGTGTGCATATTAAAATGTGAGGTTAATGTCTAAAAAGTACGTTGACTGACGTTATCATTTTAACAGCCGCACTTCGAAGCTCGTCAACGCTCAGTCCACATACACAATTTGATCGGAGAGGTTAAACCTGTGCCGGAAGCAATGGTCGAAATGATATCTTTCGAAAGTTGGACATTTTAAAGAAACACGTTTTATGTTGGTTTCTGAAGAATAGAATGGTACTAAAATCAGTTGAAAGTTAGAAGGTTGTAAATAATAAAAGACGCACACTTTAAAAAAGTTCAAGTCTCTTTATGTTATAGGCTACTAAAATATGTGAAAAATACGTAGTAGTTCGATTATTAGTTTTGGTTTAATCGTCAGTGATTCTTGTTTTATATGTTTATCGTAAAGATCAAGAAAACGTCTATCTGATTAAGCTCTAAACTAAATAACAGTTTAATTAATTAAGCTGAAAATTTTTGAAGTGAATTGTGAATATGAGTTGTGCAATGGCAGACTCTTTGAGAACAAACTATAATGGTTGTATTTTTAATTGGATACACATTTGCTCACAAATTTCTCATTCTTTCTAAAAAAGAAAAAAAAGAACTAATTCTTTTTAAGAATCCTGCTCGTGATTTTTCATCATTTATTATAAGTTTGAAGTCTTTCTTTCATCGGTAAAAAATTGTTGATGCCTTTTATTCCATTAAAAATATGTTGATTAATCTTTTTATTATTTTCAGTGTAAATTTTGTTGCTGAATATCAAGCACTTCTCAACGTTGCTTTTGAACGATGTAACACATCGATTCAATTTGAATTGTGCTATCATCTCCATATTATATAACCATATTAGATGTGAATTGTGCATCATTGAATTTTTTAACAATGACTCCACTGTCGATGGAAGTTCAGTTATTCAGTATAGTTACATCCAATAATCAAATTCATTTAAACGTCTATCACAATGATGTACTCATTTTTCACTTGCTACCGATATAGGCTACAGTATATGCCTATGACATTACCATATAAAAATGTTGATGTTCATATTCTATGTATTTGTGCTATTGATTTCCGCGATACAAATCGGAATAGTTACCAACAGTCTGTAACTCAACAAGTTCTATCGGCTACGAGTTCTTCATTTCTTCAATTTATTATAATTTTACAAGCACCATTCGTTGCTTGCAGACAATAATGGATTTACTGAAATTTCTATCCTGTGCATTTCTAAAAATTTAACATTCATTGATATGACGTTATTTCGAAAAATTGTTTTTTGAAGGCATTATTCTTTGCAAGAATTCCATAACTGCCCTAAATAGTTCAGTATTTAGAACAGAATGATTCGTTGAAAGTTAGGTGCATGAGTTGGGTCGTGTTATAGACCAGATGTCGCAGCAGAAATAACTGTCGAATTTTAGTCCTTATTTCAATGAAATGGCAAATGCCTTCTGCGTATTCCCCAAGTTTTCTACGCCCGAAAATGGCGTCCACATTACCGAACGTTGTTTTTGTACAGCTATGAATCGCAATACCAACTTGAGATCATGCTTCAAAGCTGTAGCTCTATGAGTAATGAATATATTCATTATTGTTGTCTTTGTAAACAATGCTCATCAAGTTTCATCCAGTTGCTGTTTCTTCTATATCTTATTTATTATCTTCATCTATAATTTGTCTAATCAACCATATATATTTTCGAAGAACTCTTTTAGCCTTCAAATAGATAATCTATTTGTTTGCTAGTTGTTACAAGCGCTGTTTTGATTCTCTCCTAAATGATGTGACTGATCAAAAACGGTTGGTTATACATGATTCGTCGGCTTCAACATTTGTTATATCATACTGGATCAATGTTTTCAAATTCTTTCAACAAAGGTCTGAGGGTGCTCAAAACCGTGCTTTCTTGTAATTATGGGTCCAACATATCATTAGCATGATACTCAGCAACAACACAAATATAGAAGAGTCAATGTATTTTTCTTTGTGGTTATTTCCTGATGATAAAAAATAGTTTGTGAAAGTTCAAACTTGTGATTGTTGAAAGGACTCAATATATTCTGCATGGAAGTTGTATACTCACACTTATACGTTTTTTCTACTGCTTCTTTTTCTAATTTAGTAACAAGCATGTTATTACATGCAATATCATTCTGTATTAG
This sequence comes from Rotaria sp. Silwood1, assembly GCA_905250075.1. Lineage (NCBI taxonomy): Eukaryota > Metazoa > Rotifera > Eurotatoria > Philodinida > Philodinidae > Rotaria > Rotaria sp. Silwood1. The sequence continues at coordinate 964,094 of CAJNOP010000050.1, read as the reverse complement.
CGATTATAGAAATATTGCATGCAAGTATCTTGTGTAGAAATCTAATCGACTTAGAATTAAGATTCTTTTTTCCTAATAAGTCATTTGTCTTTTAAACAAAATATTTACAATGTATTCTTTTTTGTAAAATCATTTGTATTTCCACTTAGATAAATAGTAACATCTAAGTATTTATGTTACAAAAATCATCCAGCTTTTATACATCAATGTAAAAGTAGTAGATCTAGAATGTGATCTATTAAATATTTTTCTATATTTTGGATGATATGGCTAAGAGAAAAGTAAAGGACGAATTTTCTGTAGAGATCTTCGATGTACCTGTTCTTTCAGACACTAATCAGTCTTCGACATACTATAGAAATCAGTTAAGCTTCTCTCACGACAGTTAAGATCAAACATATAGAGGATTCATTACTAAGTACTTCTCTCGAATGTTAGATGATATGCTCAAGACGAAGAACAGAAAGAAATTGTTTTTCCAGCCTCTGATAAATTGGTTCTTTAACTGTTATTGCGTAATTCTTCACACAACGGTATCGTTCCTGAATACACAATGTTACCCATCAGGATATTTGCACATATTTTTGGTGATATGCGAATAACAGATAATAAGTCATAAGAGTTTTTCAATAATGATTCTCCGAAAAGAGTTTTTGATAAGCTTTTCACATTATATTGTCGTGACCTATATAGAAGGATAGCTATGAAGAATATTACCCTGCTGTTTAATCGTTTTTCCATATTCAATCGAAGTCATTCATGAAGTTGTCTTCAAAATTTTATTCTTTGTCGAATAGTACAAATATTATTTCAAAAATTACCCATTTTGATTTCACTGCTCCTATGGGCGTAACCAGAAAAACGTGATAGAGGGGACTCAGCTCCCTGATCCAGTTCGTAGAGGGGGCAAAGACTCTTTCACTCACGTCTTTAGAGGGGGCTCATGGTGTTTTTTAACAGAAGTCAACCGTTTGTTGGGGGAGGGGGGCTCAACGCCTTCTAGAGCGGGCTCAGCCCCCTCTAGCCCTCATCTAGTTACGCCACTAACTGCTCCCCTTTCTCAAGAGCACTAAGGTACTCATCTAATGGTATACTTAAAAAAAGGCGAAAGCATCACCAATCACATGGAAACTTGTAGAAGTCATAGTTAACTTTGACTTCTGTAGTAATTTTTGTTTTTGGCAATAAAGTCAAACGGCATGAGATCGTCTTCTATTTTATGCTACGTGGAGAAATGCACTATTTTGTGATGATGCTTGTCCAGTTAAAAGTCAAGATCCTGAATTTTTGAATGCAAGTTCAAGTAGCACCAAATTAGTAGTTTTCATTGAAAAATATTGAGCAAATTCTATCACACTGATCGGGAGCATTGTTCACCGCATAAATTTTATTGGATAGAGTGGTCGTTTTGCTCATTTCTAAACATATATCTATTGAAAGTTACAGAACTCTAGCTCATACTGACGAGAAAATATCATAATAATATCTTAAATTAATAAAAAGTTATTTTGGGTGATTTTAATTAGATCATAATGTTTCAGTTAAAAATCATCCCCATATGATTTTAAATTTTGCTTATATGCCTAAAATTATTTGTTCTACAGAATGGAGTAATTTTCATTCGAAACTAAAGTTTTTGATTGAGCAGCTCTATTGAGGATCGATCGTGGTTCTCCTACAGTGACTCCTAGACAGAAAATAAGTTGCATCGCATCAAAAGAAACACGTTCTAGAATGAAAAGCTCACAGCACCACCGTTATGAAGATGCTTCAATCGTGGAAACAAGTTTTTCGAATCATATAACCAACTTTCTGGAGTAGCTTATAGATTTTAACTATTTGGTTGTGACAATATTCGGATTCATTCGCGATCATACTTCACAAAAACCTGAGCATATAATAAAAAAATAGAACCATTCTGTTTTTTGGGATTAAAAATAAATGAAAAAGAGCTTACGAAGATCAACTTCTCACATTTCTAATTTGTGTTGCACATATCTATATAAAAGTGCGAATTTGAATGCTATATTTTCATACGAAAGAAAAAGAAAAACAGGTAGGACTACACGTACTATACACACATCTTGGACAATTTCTTCTTTTCAAGAAGCTACTTGATGAAGTTCATTGTACTGTTGTTGGCTGTTGTTGTGGCTAGTGTGCATTCATGGACATTGGATTATACTGGTGCTAGACAAGTATCATCACCACATTTCAACCGTGGACGTCAAGGTCATGCCATCACATGTAAGAGTTATTCTTCTTTGATTATTCTTATTCTTATCTCTTTCTGATAAAAATGAAACAGGCTTGGTTCTTCATGGTACAGCTGGCGGTGGCACAATTGAATGGTTTCAAAATCCATCAAGTAAAGTCTCTGCACATTACGTTGTTGGACAAGACGGATCGGTTACGCAAATGGTCAGCGAAGATGATACAGCATGGCATAATGGTATGTTTGACTTTTGCTTTCAAGTAGATGAGAAACATGTTGATGGTAGCTAACATGCCTAAAGAATCTTGGTTGTTTTTATTAACCTATAGAAGCTCTTCAGTCACTAAAGTCATCAACATTGCAATACTCTTTGGTTTCACACCACACTCTATTTCTCGTCTAATATGAACGGAGTGGAAAATATTAATTCTAAGAAGAAATATTTTTTTACATTCTTATTTTCTCATAAATGGAATCATCTATTCAGTTTTGAGAAGAGATAGCGCAAAGCTCAATCTCTAGGTTTGTTTAAACAAAAATCTAAATAGTACATTCGGATGTTCTCATAATGACACCTCAAGTTGGAACACAATAAAGTTTTAATTGTCAAAATCATTCATTCTAGGTGTTGTAACAACGAACTCACAATTTTACGGTCGTGCAAATCCAAATTTGTGGTGTATTGGTATTGAATTCAGTCGTAATGTTCAAAATAATAATGTAATGCCTGAAGTACAAATTCAAGCGGGCATTAGATTAGTCGCTGATATAAAACGTCGTTATCAAGGTATTAATATTTATACACACGACCAGTTTAATGTTGGACGCACATGCCCAGGCCCGAATTTTCCACTGGCTCGATTTAAAAGTGCTTAGATACTTTCATCGAATAATTTATACATTCGATTTTATGCTGACCTTGTATACGAAAAAGTTTATTTTATAAATAAATAAACGAAGCCCGATGTCAATCGGAAATTTTAGCATCGTAGAGTTTTTTTTGCGTGTATTAGCTTATTCATTGATCTCGATTAAATTCAAATAGAGGAGTGTGGATCAAGAGAAGGTTCACAACACAGTCATACCCCTTTCTGATTTGTTTCTCCTAGTGTTCTTTTCATTGATTTCATTGCCATAGTATTCTAATTTACAACTCCATTTAATCATTCGTTATGTTTCAATGCGAGCTAATTTGAAGGTGTAGGTGAAATCTAAGATATTCATGTCGATTTTAACTTAAATTTAGAGCTGCATTGGCTTACATCTTTTCTTGCGGGATTATACTTAATTTGGCACTTCGGTGTATAAATATTTTCATTCATTTACATTTACAATAAGATCAAATTTCTATCTTACACACTAGAATTTGCAACATTGAAACCAGTAAAATGATCATCTCAAGAGATCGATATACAACGCCAAATATTTGAAAAAGAACTAAAAACCATTCTACACATATAGCTAGTCCTTGTCAGTCAGGTCTATCTTTCATGAAGATGTATGATGTAGAAGCCGACATTTTGATAAAGCGAAGGAGGCCGAAAGATGACGCTCTGCTGAATATTGCTTGAATTCTTTCGAAAATTGTCGTTATAACACCAAATGCTATGTGTCTGCCTTTCTAGACGAGGTAATCAAATAAAATACTAGAAATCAGTTCTACTGTGAGGCTGCCCGTAATGGAGAAATATCAATAACAGAGGAACTGCGGAACACCTGGAATTAAACTTATTCTTGTGTTTTTTTTTCACTAAAACAGTGCAACTTTCAAAAAAGTGACTCCATATTCCAAATCCAGTAATGTGTTGTAATATATGTCTCGTTGTAATAAATAACTAGAAGTGGTACGAGAAATACTATCAACTATTTCTACAGCACTTCCATCTATAACCAAGAAAACCTGTCTGTGAGAGGGAGTAACACAAGTAAGGCTAAAATCATCTACAATTTTGAAAAAACAACTATGCATGATAAAACCAGATCAATTTTGTCCAACACGATGTTTGTCATTTGATATTCATTGTAATTAAAAAAAAAGCAGTAATGCTAGGCTTCGTTATGAGAATGTGTCTTATAAAAGAATGAAAGCAATACAATATTGATGTCATCATTTCTATGTTTTCTTTTAAAATATCAAGTTAATCGTTATTATCTTCGATGACTTGGATGTGTCTATTCTTAACATATGCCACACCCAACTCACACCCACAACTTAGCAATTTTACTATACATATTAGAAACATTGAAGGAACTATTCACATCTCAATCATTATTCGACCACTTCAAGAGATGAAGTCAACTTTTTTATTTTGAAGCTGACTTTTATCGCTATTGACTATCGTGATCTTTGTATAAGTAAAAGTTTTAATTGAAGAAGAAAATTATTTTCATTATCAAAATTTAAATGATTTTTCCATAATGTCAAGTTTTCATCAAGTGATGCATGTCTCAAAAATAGAAGAAAACAAATGGATCGTGAAAGTCACCAGTATCAAGTGTCGCCTATAAAATAAACATGAAAACTGATTCTGTCTCTTCAAGTAATTTCGTCGCATTGAAGACCCTGCATGTTGAAAAATTGCTTTAGCTTCAGCAGACAGTGAGGCATGAAACTGAATATTTTTTTTCCATATAAGACAAGACAACCACAACATGTACAGAATGCATCTGCTCAATATCATATAATAGCTTGAAAATTCTATTTTGAAGAGGAGGAAGCACGATTGTAATTAATTATTTACAACTCTGACAGTGCTCATGAATGTATTAATGTGTTATTCGGTCTAACTAAAGCAAGACTTCTGAAGAGTTTTTATAATATGCAACAATTATCTGAATCATTTAGTGTGCTAGTTATGATATTGTCAAAGGAATTAATGAAAATATTTATTAAAGGTTATCTCATAAGTTTTGGATCTCAACAATAAATTAGTTTATATGCAGCCAGAGGGTGATCCCTACCTGAATATATCTATATGCATTTTGAGTACATGTATCGATGTTTCAAATGGCATAATATTAGTTAATATTTTCTCTTTTAATAATAGTAGTATAAGAGTATGTAATATTCGACTTTTCGAAATCGACTAACAAGAATTCTCTAAATTTTTTAATTACATAGAGAATAAACTTTCAATAAAATAATAGCATGCTGGAAAGCAGTAAATAGTTATGTTGGTTATTTTCTGCTACTAGTCACATAATGAAAAAAAGTATGCATTGAATAAACAGTTTCATATAAACAACTAGCATGAACATGTCTACAGGATGAAACTCTTTTGCTCAATATAAGATGTGTTTTTTTCATGATCTACTCGTAGGCATGTTCATGCTTTTCGTTTATTTGAAACTGTTTATTCAATGCATAGGTTTTTCCATTATGTGACTAGTAACAGAAAATATCCAACATAACTATTTACTTCTTTCCAGCATACTATTATTTTATTGAAAGTTTATTCGTCATGTAATTAAAAAACAATCTAGAGAATTCTTGTTAGTCGATTTCGAATACTCGAACATCACATATTCATATTTATATTGTTATTATTAAAAGAGAAAATACTGACCAATACTATACTATTTGAAACATTGACACAAGTACTCAAAACTCATATAGATCAATTCAGTTAGAGATTACTCTCTGTCGGCATATAAACTAATTTTGATAAAGATCCAAAACTTATGAGACACGCTTTATCCAACTCCTTTTTTTCCTAGATGCTTATGTCCTATTTGATTCAAACATTGGTATTTTTATCCTCTGACTTAGTAAATTCTTATGAATGTTCTACTTTCAATTCTATTTTAGTTCCTGATCGTATCGATATCTAACAAAACATAGATTAAACGTATTCAAATGTTCTATATACTTGTATTATATACTTTCTTGTATCAACAATCATTCACTTCTATATGTACTGAGTTGCTTCTTGGATTTTTTTTTGTCTTTCATTATACAACAATGGTGGTATCAACAGTATTCATTGATCTCTAGTTTAGGATTTACTAAAGGTAATAATATAGTGGTTCTTTGTTTACAGTTTACTTTTTTTAAATCAACGAAAACTATTCCGAAAAAAAATTAGGTACTCTTGGAACAAATGACAGTGGATGTTTTTCATATTGGCTTATATCAGAAGTATATGGACATAAAGTATTGACTCATGCTTTATATATTCTTTATTGAGATAATGATTATCAAGAAAAATATATTCTTGTATATTGAACGCTAAGCTTTAATAATAAAAAAAAAAAACAATTTTTTTAATTAAAAAAAAAGATGCCAATTTATGGCTTCTCATAGATATAATCACTATTAAAAATAATGAAGAAACTTAGAGGCATAGAAAAACTATTTATTCTCTTGTTTAAGAGATCCAAAAAAAGAAGACAATGAGTTAATATCGATCATTATAACCAGTAAATTTAAACCTATTATTCATATTTGGTCTATAATTACCATAACCATGGTGATTGAGTTTATTTGATATTCTATAACAATGTAGAACATCTTTGCCCAAATTTTTCTTTTCAATTTTCTCGAATTCACCTTTGCCAACAATTTGTGCCAAAAGATTAATATCTACATCAGCTAATGGTTGCCAACAAAAGGCGGACATTTCATTATTATATAATTGAGAATATCCAACTTGATTTGTTAATAATGCAACTAATTTATCTTTATTAGTTGCAGTATTAACATCTGTTTCTGTCTTATCTGTTTGTGGTAAAACTAATAACTTTTTGATGATTTCAGAAAAAAGTGGACCACAACGTTTTGGACAATATTTCCTTAATAAACCACCAAAACCTTCTAATGTCTTAGAAGTTAACATTTTATATGAAACAATACGAATAGTTTCTGGTGTAAAATTAAATGTAACAGTATTATCACGATTTCCTAAAAAATAATGATAAAGACAATAGATGATTAAAAAAAAAAGAAATGAAGTTTTTCATGAAAAATTTACCTTGAATTTTTTCATCAAGTATAGATAATACATGTGATTTTGTTACATTTGCTGGTACAGTAGTATCAAAATATAAAATCATTAATAATTCTCTTCGTAAATCATCATAGTCAATGGTATCTTCAATATAATTTTCATTCATATTACAATATTTTAACATATTTTTTATAACCATAGGAACATTTAAACTAAGTTCACTATCAATAGATTGTAAAATACTTTTGATATATTCAACGTCAGCTTCAGAAATGATTAATTTTCGATCTTCACCAGTTGTTGTTTCTGGAATTAATTCAAGTGGTTTACACATTTCATCATGAAAATATTGTATAAAGCTTTGTTCAACATAATCAGGATCTTGTTGATTTATATCAATACCAACTGTATCTGTATTACTTGCAACAGTTTTAACTCTTTGACTTTCATCACCATATAATAATCGTTCAATAATATTAGTTTTATCGGTAGGCATTTTTTTATGTAAACATTGTCGAAGATATTCATAATAAACAGGCATTAAAACACTTTTTAATTCATTTTTTAAATATCCAATAATCAATGGAATACATAAATCATACGTTCCATTTTGTCGTCCATGAATACTGTTAATAAAATTATCATATGTTTTTTCTCCATAGGCAGTTTTAAAACCGATTGATTCAGTAATAATAAAATGACAGACTTTTTCGAATTCACGTATTAATTGTTGATTTCTTGCTGTACCGGTACGTAATATAATAATATCATAGAGTAATTTGAGTAAACCAATTTCTTGCTCTTTATCATAACCATACGAATCTAAAGTAAACATATAACCTAACCAAATTCCTTCTAAAATTCTTATACGTTTCATATGCTCATAATTAATATAAAGTGGTATAACAGCATTGATTTTTTCATGTAATTGACCAACTACACAGTACGAATTATTAATTCCAGAAAATTGTCCATAGTTGCTTCCATCTGTTTGTTGTTGTTGTTGTTGCTGTTGCAAATTTTTTGTTAAAGTCATTGCAGCAATAAATGAATCATATGAAATTAGTGTATTTGATACACTAATTAATTTTAATCCTTTAGTTGGTGATGTTATAGCTTGTTCATTACGTTCAATTAATAATCCTAAACACATAATATTATCTGGAGCTTTTCTCATCATTTCATATATATCATCACTAGAATATGTACAAACCCAATCGGATTTTTGTTCTTTTATTTTATTCCAACCTTCTTGATCAATACTTTTTTTATAACCATCTAATATTCCAGTAATATCTGTTCGACGAAAATAGTCAACATTTTTACTAATACGTAAATCTAATTTTTTACGTCTTTGTGCATTAGCAAATGTAGCATCATGTCTTAATGCACTCAATTTTAATTTGACTTGTTCTGGTACTTGTCCCATTTTAATCTGTGTAAATAATTTAGTATATTCCATCATTCGTTCGTCAATTTCTTTTTTAATTTGTTCTAATTCTAATTTTTCCATAAGATCAGCACTTGCTGTTGGAACAATTGAATTTAAACATGTACGAATTTTGTGAACAAACTCTTCATCATCTGGAGATACTAAATTTAATGCTCGTACAACATGAATTGGACGAATATTTTCCATAAGTTCTAATGGAATTTTTGATTCACCATCAGATGATTTAAGTATAATTTCCTTAGTCGTTGTATTATCAATTGTAAGATTATCAATTAAAAATCCTACAGTTTCTTCATTACTACTTGATGTATAAGACTGTCCGTTAATAACAATTGTAAATTCTCTGGCTGACATTGCATATTCAAACATATCATTGAAATTATTTTGTAATTCTGCTGATTCAGTTGAATATCGAAATAAACCTTCTTTGTTACCAAATTGTCGTACTTTGTTTAAAAAATCATTATTCACTTCACCAAAACCAATAACATGAAAAACAACTGTAATTACTTTTGACAAACTACTAAGAGTTAATTTTAAACTTTGAATAGCTTTTTTCAATGCATCTTGAGAATCTGTATCTTGACCATCAGTCATAAAAATAAATGTCGTTGATTTTTGATTAGTAATTAAATGATTTTGAATAGCACTAAAGATTGAACTAAAACTAGTGCCACCATTTGCAGTTAAATCTTGTTTTTCAACTGATTTTATTGTTTTTGTTGTATCAGCTTTTGTATTATAAGTAAATAATGGATATTCAATTTGTGTACGCTTATAAATATCACGTAACACTTCACAAACATTACGAATTGGACTACCACTCATTGAACCTGATATATCCACACAACATATTATATTATTACCAGATGATGCATCTACTTTTGGTACTTTAGCTTCAACGTAGTAATAGTCACCAATCATAGTGAATGGAGCTTTGAAATATGTAGCCATAATTTTAGCAACCACAGAATGGATTGAAAAGTTCAAATCTAGTTTAATAAAAATAAAATTGTTCAAATCAATATATGTTTATTAACATTTTAGTAAGAATAGTTTTTATTCAAATCGACTCTTGTTATATATTTTTATCAAATGAACAACTTGATATAGAGTAAAAAAAACGAAGAAAACTTTTTCTATTCCATTTGAAAAAGTTCTAAGACATAACAAGTTGTATCACTTTACTGACCGATCGATTCTCTCACATGTTTTCAAAAGCAAATACGGATCTAATAACGTAATAGATTTTATATTAAGTAAACACTGATTCACAGCAATTGATATTGATTTCGTCAGTTTTAGATGAAAAGAGTGGTTTTTGACTATCTATTCAAATATGTTTTAGAGAAATATAATTAACATTTGCAGACGTTCCTACCAGGGTCTATCAGAGTAAACGGGGATCTACTACTATTAACGAGGATGTAGGTGTATCTACACCCATCTGTACTTCTGCTCCGCTGTAGAATAATGTGTTTTTACGATTATCTAAATAATATAATAACCTGAAGTTTTATTTGCATACTTATTTTTTTTTAATGTTTCAAAGAAGTAGACAATAGAATATTTTTGCATTTTGTTCATGTTATTTAACGGAACAGTACACAGTAAAAAAAACACATCATCATTATTCTTATATATCAGTCCATGTAATTCAAATTAAACAAAAACTGCAGATATACTGACGATTAATCAGCACTTGTTTGATACTTAAAAGTATTGACTAGCATCTGATCATCATTCTTCTACAGATTATCGACAGTTGTTCCCTGACTAGCAATCGACTGCTGGTATACCAGCCATAGCAGAAACACACGTGCGACATGGGTAAATAACAAAATTTGTGACTTTCAAAGCTTTGTCCTTCGACGAATACTATTTGTTATTCTAGATACTCTTTCTTGAAGAAAATGAATCCAGCTATAATTATATTTCTAGTCTCTATTTGTAAAAATAGACTTGTATCATTAAATTTTTTTGTATGTATATCTTTGAATAATTTTTCGGTTGGAACAATTTATTTATATTAAATACATAGAAGCTCCAAACACTACTTTTATTAAAAGCGATTTAAGAAATATGTTTTGGTTATTTCTATGTAACAAAGCCAATCGTATTTCTTCGTTCGTTTTTAATTTCTATAGCATGTTTGAGGCCAAGGTTTTTGCTCATGTATTGAAGAAAAGATATTTTATATTCCAAAAAAGAATCATTATGTTTTAAACAAAAAAATTCCTCTACTTACAGTTGTTGAGAAAGTGACGCCTTGTTTTTCAGTCGCATAAAGTATCTCTTATTTTATATACAATGCAATATTGCACAACACAGGGTAATTAACTATCACGTCTTTATGAAACTTGCCAATAGTTGTGTAATGTCAGATAAAATATTTGCTTTTGTTTTCATTCATCAAGCATCTTTAAAAAAAAAACTCGATAACAGGTACATAGGCAAGAAAAAACAGTCATGGAAGAGAGTGGGACAGGTCCGTATACAAAATTTCTTTCCCTTTTAAGATTTTTTATTGTAATTTCTCTCAAAATGAAGGAGAAAGACACCTTCTGTGCACTCACACCGTCATCTCATAGCTGATTCATAAAAACTTTTCATCAAGATATTTCAAAGTTATGTAGTGGCATCTATGTCTACGAAACCACAGGTTGTAAATTTGTAAAAACATATTTGTTCAATATTTTTATTTGTCATTAGTATATGATATTAATAAATAATTTAACAAAAAAATATATCTTCATCCCATATGACTGGAGAACTGAGTTACAAGGTTATTCTTATTATGACGCACTACTCAAAAAACATGTCATTGATGTCTATCACGTGGCAATTGCTGTGCTTTTTGCTTTCTTCCAATATAAGAAAATAAAAAATGCACAAATCGTAGGAAGAGGAAAAAACCGTTTTTGATATTTTCGTTTTTGTTTTATGTCGTCATGTAATTACTGCTGGAAAATACCAACCTTTGTTTATGTTTATCGTTGTGCGGCAACATTTTTCACTTTAATCGTACCATATCCTGCTATAGAAGTTTGAAGTTTGTATGTATCAATATTGGTTATATAGCACAAGATTCCCCAGCTGATGACTATAGTCACCGAACTGTCCAAAAATGGTATTATAAACTATCGCTTCATACAGTTTACGACTGTAAATAACCGTGAATTGACTTTTTATAGATACAATATTTTGACCGTATTTTATTGTACCGTGCACAATTGATAGTGGTCGTTAGACGATTTGAAAACCGACTATTCGATCGTTTATGACCGGTTACAATACATTGAAATACTGCCGTAATACTGTGTCTAATAAACGATGAAAAAGCCATCTAACACATGCGTTTATGATCACGTTGATTTGACTTGAGCGTTTTTGTAGCTTTGTTTCAGTATTATTTTGGTTTTTTTAACAAATATCATATTAGATTGTTTTTCTAGCATAATTTTTTTTATTACTTAGCTACTCACAGCATTCATTATTATTTTACAACAGATTTTTTTTTGAAAACTTTGAGTAGCAATATGCATAATGTATTATAATCTTTAGTCAAATTTTCAGATTGAAGCGATAATATAATACATGACTGTTATAAAATGTTTTCGATAATTTTCGAGAGTTATTCTTGTAGCAAATAGGCAAATCTAGAGTGGCTCATCAGTAGCATACAAATTTTCCTACGTTAAACTTCTTTCTGTCGAAGAAGAGACAGATTAAGGTGATTTCTTTTTTTTTTCTATAGTAAGTGTATGCTACTTGAAAGAATTGAGCAAATCGACTAGATGTTAACCATAAAATATTGCTATGTAATATTATATTCATTCTAGATCAGCCATGGCACAACCTGATGTGCGTGTAGCAAGTTCAGTTAATATATACAGCAATAATGAACCGAACCATTTTATCATTTGGCTGGATAAACATATTGGAAAACCTGATGAGTGTGTTCTATTAAAATGCTCCTTTTTCATGGGGATAGATCCGACCAATGGCTTATTTGAAAGGACTCTTAACAAAGATGATATTGACCGTTGTATTAGTTTAGACGTTCCCATTCTTGTACGACTCGACGATGTTGAATTCATGTTTCAAGCTTTTGTAGATGTTGAAAAATGTTTTCACACTATCGAAAAAAATCGTCATAAATGTATATTTTTTATTAGTTCAGGTTCAAAAGGAAGAATTATTGTACCAAGTCTCGTCGCAAATTTTCCGGACACTTTTGTAGTAGGACGTTGGATGTATATTTTTTGCGCCAATATGAATATGACACAAGTTAACGGTGCTGATCGACCAACCAATACTTGGGCACTGCAATACTTGGACCATGTTTTAATGTTTGATCATCAAGATGATTTATTGGCTCGCATGCTAGTGGATATTGGCCATTATTTTTTTACAGAGGCAAAACGTCTAGCTGATGATGCACAGCTTGATAGTGCTTATCAGCATTATGGGTGGTCCAAAATAATGTATGAACGATATCAACAGAAGGAACAAAGAAAGAAAACCAATGAAATCGAAGAAATCAATCGATGTATGGAAGCTATCGAACTACAACGTAATCGAACGAATAACAACAACGACGATGATGATGATTGTGTGGGCGAATCACCCTCTTAACAATTCATCGGAATTTTTTTAAAGTTTAATTGTGTTTGTTAAATAATATCTAAAATCATTGCAACTAATTTTATTAAATCTTATACGGTACAATGCTTATTTGACCATATCAGATTCGATTTAATTACAAATAAAACTTGGTTCGACACATGATAGTAGACGTTCTTGGGAGAGTTCAGAAGTTCTACTGACATATTGTAACAACATATAGAAAATAATAACACCCTTTTAAAATTGTTGACGTCAAAAAATCAAATGAAAATTGACAATAGGGGCATGCATTAAACACTCTCCGAAAAATACTTACACTGGCACCCTCTAAAAGGTTATTCTGTATGTAGAAAAGATAAAGAAAGTGCAGTGATATCACATGACTAATGATCTTTTTTTGCAAACAAAGCAGAGTTACATATAAATAACATCACAATTGCCTGGTTCTCTTAATTCTCTTTCATTTATCATCTCTCATCTATTTCTTTTTAGATGGCTTCAAAATATTTTGTGCTTGTTCTTCTGTTCTTTATCGTTATAATCCTTTCGGTTTCAACGAATACTGTTCATCAACATGCTTGCCAGGGTTCTCGACGATGTAAACATCGAGTATGTCGGCATCTTGTCACATAGATTCATTTTAAACATTAAAAAAAAATATGTAATTTAAAAAGTCATAGTGAATTTTAAAAATCTGACAGCATTACAAAGAAATGAAACTCAGATCTTGGAATTAATACTTTTATGTCATGATTTATGTTTTAGGTTAATAAATACAAGAAATGCAATCGACGGGCAGACTGTCGACGATACGAAATTTGTGCCATTAACCATAGATGTGTTGGTATGCAGACAGCCATAGCAGCAATACCCGAATAATTAACTTTGTATCTTTATATTCGTATCTACAGCATTGTATCCATATCAATCTTTGAAGAGAATAAACTATTCAATCAGTTACATGGTAGAAATCAAATTTGAATTTTAGTTCAAAGTATTTGAATCACATAGGAGTCCTCTCTTTCACGAACTGATAAAGTTCCACTTTGTAATGCTTCTATTTCAGTGTATCTTTCATTCTCAACGTCTTTAATTTTTCTTTTCTTTCCTCTCATATGAGAATTTTTCTTTCATATTCTTCTTATTATCTGGATTTTTCCTTTTGTTTTTATCATTCTTGTTGGATTTTTCTATCTTGTTTATCATCATGCAAATTTTCATCCCGTCCATCTATATATATATAGAATGTAATTTCATAATAAAGGGCATTCTGATATGGCATTCATCGTCTTCAATCTACAGACTTATCCTTTTAAAGGATTCATGTGCTTTACACTCTCCTACAAAAGTTCTCTGACTAGAATTCTCTGTGAAATTGCTTCTCCAATTCGTTCAGGGTATTGGTACTTCGATAGGGAGACTTTATGATACATTTATTCTGTTGTTTATTTAGCGTAAAATGTCTAGAAAAAAAAAGACAACGTATGAGGTCTTTGAATTCCGTTGACTTGCTACATTGTTTCGATGATTGAGCTTTGAAAAGACATCTGTTACCAATTTAATTCTCTTTTAGTACGTTTAAATAAGTAAAAGCTTTTCAAAAACTTGTTATGGTATTCGTTGATGCCATTTTTTTAAGGTATTGATCGTTAAAACCTTTAGAATATATTTTTTCATTGATCATTAGTAATTCACTAATGTTCTCTTCGTTCATGGTTTACTGTCATCTTTTAAATGACTCTCAATGCATTCCTTATTGGTTGACCGTTTAACCAAATAGTTGGTTCTTCATTTCTTTGATCAATTATATAACTGTGTTGTACTTTATTTAGGGCGGATAGATCGACTATTTTGACACAAAATCTTTGATTATTTTTTATTATCTTAAAAAGTGTTTCCAAGGAGTTAAAGGCTATGGACTATAATCAGAATTTTGTGCCCTGTCAAAATCTAGACTTAGAAATCTTCTTGAGATTAATGAAATCATTTCTTGCAAGATTTAGAAAAACAGTTTGGATAGAAAATTTTTTCGTACACTTTTGTACTTTTGCTATTGTAACTCGAAACTCAAGCTTGAAATCTTTATTAATGCACTAACTTGTAGAGCAGGAGCTGCCCTATTAAATGTACTATTGAAGTTTTTTTGTTTTTTCACAGATGACTTCAATTCTCATATCTTTCAAGTCGTTATCTTGACAAAAATAGACATTTTGATGATAAGGTGTTTTGTATATCAAGGAATTTTTGGTAACGTAACTATAGTTTCGCTTAGGTTAAAGCTAAAGCTTAATTCAATATAATATTTTGTTAAGTGTCTGTTCGACAAAAGAATTGTCTTCAATATTTCTCGGCGACTTGAAAAAAGAACTTATAGGGGTTAGTAAAAGCCTATGGGTTTCCCATTCAATCTAACTTTGTTTGACTTATAAAAATTTCTTCACTAGTCTCGAACAAAAAATAGATAAGACATTTCTTATCATATATTTAAAGAAAGCACTTAATTTTGATCATCATCCATAGTTGTTGCTTATTTGAGCGTATACTGGATTTACTGCCGTGCGATTTACTGCCGTAAACAATTTTCAGTAGGCGCGCTTTGCTTAAATGTAATTTTGAAAGACATTAATTTTGCTCAACTGCTTTTTTTTTTTCTTTAGCACCCATCTTCTCCCTCCCCCCCCCGCTCCCTGCTCTATTTACCTGCATAAACGAGTGATAAAGCACAATTATATATCAGGCACTTGTTGAATTTTTTTAAGTTAAAATTTGGACATTGTATGGCAAAACATTTCGAATATCATTATTTTTATGCGATATTAAATTCTTACCAGGAATGGATTTTGATATTTAATTACTGAATTATTTCTTAGCATTAACTAACAAAAACTTGATGTAAATCAATTATTATCTTCTGATATCGCACTATTAGTTCTTCTTTTTCTTTCTTTTATGACCGGAAGAAATGTAAAAATATAAGGGTTTACACGATTTACTGTCCGCGGATTGATTTTCTATTTCAATTGGATTTTTTCGAGAAAAAATGGAATTTTCGCTGCTGAGGATTTACTGTTCATTGATTGAACAAAAAAAATATCTCGATTGGTGTTTCTTATGGGTGAGGATTTACTTATCAGTGATTAAAATGAGATAAAGAAATAAACAAGTGAATCTGCGTAAAGAGAATCAATGTTGCTCAGAAAAAAAACAGTAAACAGTATATATAGGAACAAATAAGAAAAAAAAGACAAGATTTTTTTTTCGATGGATGTTCATAACATCAAGGCTTATCAACGTTCAAGAATGCTGGAATATCAATACGACCACACCGACATCCACCCTCACACGTCATATAATATATTCTTCGGTTATTAATCCTCGGATGACTTTTTTTAGTCTAGCTGGACCAACATAATACTATTTTTCATTTTCCACAATGTTCATACGTACCATTTTCTGAATGATTTCTTTTCTAAAATTACCTCTTAAAGTTAGAAAAGAAGTGACTCAGAAATGGATCATATCAACGTAACAGGAAATGAAAAATGGCAGCATGTAGGCCCAGCTGGATCTAAAATACCATCCGAGGATTAATCGTTGTTTCTTTTGTTTCGAACATTTTTTTATTGTTTTTTTATAATCAACATTGATTCTCGTTACGCATATTCACTTTTTGTAGTTCTTTCTCTTACTCTAATCAACGGAACGTAAATTCTCATAAATAAGAAATACTAATTGGAATAACTTTTTTTCAATCAACGGACAGTAAATCCTCACTCCATAAATTCATTAATTAGAACGAATTTTATCTAATCAATGGACAGTAAATCCGCGGACAGCAAATCGTGCACACGGATTATAATATTCTCATCATTAAAATAATGTATCCGCTATTTTGTGGTAGTTCATTGTTTATGTATAAAAGTTTTCTTTAACTTAATATTTATATTCATATATCGCTGGATCATTACAAGTGGATAATTTTAAAAACAAAAAACTGCTTAGGATATACTGCTGTTCTGATATTTGATTGATTAATTTAAAAAAATGTCTTTGTTATAGGAATAATATTCAGAGTTTCTAATTAATAGCTTGCCGCTATGCATATGTATAATGGATTACATAATTGTTTTCTTTTTGTTCGGATTTCATAAACAGAACGGATCGTGGTTTCGATTATATCAGTTGATGAACATGCTTCCAAAATAAAAATAAATGCCGTCATCTAAGTAATCTATCAAATGACATCTAAATTAGTACTTTTAAAGTTTGATTTTAATCGGGATTTATGAAACTCTCAACGAAAATAAAAACAGAAATTATCTTCTGTAGATGATTAATATAATTTTGTATTCAAAACATTGTTCGTATATCTCGTGAAATGTACATATGCATTTTTTATTGATACTTTATGTTTTCATCTATCAAAACAAAAACTGTCGATCGTTTGATTTTTAATATAAGTTAATATTCTATATGTAAAATAAAGAAAATACTAGAATTAACAGTTTCTATAAAAGGAATTGAATTACATATTTTGAAATTTATAGGAAAAAGAATTGATAAAGAAACAAATAATTGTTCTCTCTAAGACACTTGAGTATTGATATAACATGAAAAAATCGAATACTGTATTATGAATGGCAAATACTAGATGATAATTTTCATCGTATAGATATGATAAACATCTATATTGATGTCTAAATAAAATTGTACGAAAAAAAAGTACATTTCTGTATCATATCTATGTGATTATACAAAATCTTTAGATTTATTATCATCCTCGTTGTTCATATTAGAGATGGTATTTGAATTCTTTTTTCTTTTCTTTTTTAAAGGTTTTTTTTTGTAAATTAAAACGATTGAAGTATACATTATTGCTTCGAGATATTGCAATGGTTGATATCAAATAAATATAGTTTTCAGCGACATGTTATCATTATTCATCATGAACATCAATTCAAAGGCTCTTTAAAAAACAGATGATCAAAAAAAATCGAATTCAAATCTATAAATATAGACATACATATGTTCAGTAGAAAAAATAATATTTACATCAACGATTCTCTGTTATATTTCAGAGAATTCCAATACAAAGTAAACGTTTTAACATTTTTGAAGTTAATGAAAATCTTTTTACTATTCTAGATAATATTGACAAAAAAAGTAAAGTTGAAATCATTATCTGCATGAATCTTTAATATATGATTAATAAAGTTGACAAATAAAATTCTACAATGCTCAATTTTTATGTATTTTGACTAAATTAACGTTTTGAAAAAAAATATTTTCTTTCATAGATAATTAGTTTATTATTTTATTCAATTTTCAACTATTGAAAATAACGAAGTCCAGCATATTTTAAAAATTTTTTCTACTAGTTTGACTTTTTTCTAATTTATCCCATAATCGGCGCCCATCTTTCATCCCCCCTAACAAATCGAATAGAATGATTTTAAAAAAAACTTTCGTCTTAAGAAGCATTAAAAAAAATTCTATTTTGCTTTTGATATTGTGACTTTTTTTTGTTTATTCAATCAAAACAAAAATTAATAATCATTCGTTCCTTTTGTTCAAACAATAACATATTATCGCACTACGATAAAAAAAAATTGAAGAAAATAAATCGCCTGCGACCGATCCCTATTCTCTCTCAAACCACGAATCTTCATTAATAACGTACCCTCTCTTTAAGCTTTATCGTGTAATGTTTATAATATTTGAATGATTTGTTCATATATATTAATTCATTTTCCAATAAATTTCAAGAAAGTCGAATTTTGATAATATTCTATTTTTTTATAACTTAGGATAATGAATCAATCAGATAAAAGGCGCGTTTCTATTTTCTTTCATCAACATAACTACTCATCTCAATATCAACATATTTCTTGCTTGAATAATCTTATTGAAAATATAAAATAAAATTGTGACATGTTCAACGAACCATTTATTAATTGAAATTGGTAAGTTATATGAATTATAGTTCAGATAAACTAATGATCACAATATAGGATTAAGAAATGTGTTATGTAATACAATATTAATGTTCCATTTAGGCAGATTAAGGATTTACTACAGCTTTTTATTTAATATACTTGTTAGTAAATCCTTCTAGAAATATTAGACATCAGAATTGGACTATTAAACATGAGTAAAAATAAATAAATAAACTATAGAATCCTTTTAATAAATTTTTACGATCATTTGAGATAAGAAACAAACCTTTGAGCTGGAAAATAGTTTTTTTAGTTTATGTATTCAATTACGAATTATTGATAAACTTAAGTGTATTTTCACGAACATTTGAGATGTAAAATAAACCTTTGAGCTAGAGAAGAAAAAAACCGTTTTTATTCTCTACAATTAACTACGAACTATAGTTATATTTCAATGTATTTATACGAAGATTTGACATGAAAACGTAACTTATGAGCTCGAACATAGATTTTCTCTTCAATTGAGGAAATTAATTACGAACTATTGATAAAATTAAATGTGTCTTCACGAACATTTGAGGTGGAAAATAAACCTTTGAGCTAGAGAACAAAAAAATCGTTTTTATTCTCTGTAGCTAACTACGAACTATAGCTAGATTTCAACATAATCATAGGAACATTTGACATGAAAACAAAACCTATGAGCTAGAAAATAGAATTTTTTTTTCAATTGACATATTTGATTACAAACTATAGCTAGATTTCAATGTATTTATACGAACATTTGACATGAAAAATAAACCTTTGAGCTAGAGAATAAAAGAATTCTTTTTAATCTCGATAATTAACTACGAACCATAGATAGATTTCAATGTAGTTTCACGAACTTATGATATGAAAAACAAACATTTGAGCCAGAAAATAAAATTTTGTTCAATTTATCTGTTGAATTACTAACTATTAATAAACTCAAACGTATTTCTACTAACATTTGAGTTGAAAAATAAATCTTTGAGCTCAAAAACAAAAATTTTCTTTTCCATGTATTCAGCTTATTACAAACTATAGTTAGATTTCAATATATCTTCACGAACATTTGACGTGAAAAACAAACCTTTGACATAGAGAATAGAATTTTTCTTTTTCTAATTGGTGAAATTAATTACAAACTATAGTTAGATTTCAATGTATCTTCACGAACATTTGAGATGAAAAATAAACCTGTGGCATGGAACATAGAAATAAAAGTTGTGATCATTGGATTTATCTAACTTAATCATATAATTTACTTGAAAGAAAAAGAAGAATTTGTAAATAAATGTTTACAACGACAGTAAATCACACGGCAGTAAATCACACGGCAGTAAATCCTGTAATCCTTATTTGAGACTGTTTTTCAAAGATTATCTCACTATTCTTGAATAAAAGCTGAGATGAAATTTGTAAGATCATATTTAAAAAGTGCATAATATACTGGTCTTAATCCATAGCTTTTGAATTCTTGGAAATACTTTCAAGAGAATCAAAAATAAACAAATATTTTATCGCAAAACTTTCGGCTCAACTGTTAGAAGTACCCTTTTATCTGTTTTCATCAAACTCAATAACGATACCGTATACTATAGGTTATACTACTTAATCCGAAGATTACACTCGAATTTGTGCATAGTATCTTCATTGAGAATAATGGGAGAACGTTGGTATCATTTGCCTATTGCCTTGTGTTTCTATTTACCGTTTCAACTGTTTTATCGCTTATTTTGCATGATATGTGCGTTGATTTATTTTCTACTATTCTGCCTTCGTCAACCAATAAGTTCATGTTTTCGAACACGGTATGCTAAAAATGCTTTACCTACACTGATTACTATACGATGTTCTCATTATTGTGAAAAAGCACGATGGGTACTCGACTTTCTACAATATGTAACGTCTCAGAAATCCACTCACGAACAACTGAAACAGATGGAGAATGATTCGTATCGGTATTTAGAACGGGTTTGCGTTTGATTCTTACTCATATGGTCTCATCGCTGTGGCACACTAATGGGTTTTCATCGAGTACACCGGTGTACATAACGCGAGATAAACATGTACTAACAGATTCTTCTGATATCATACAGTACGCTAGTGACGAATTATGTAAACTAGGACAACCAACACTTTATCCAATTGCTGACGTAGAAGAATTAGAAAATTATTTTAATCAAATACTTGGTGTACATGTACGTCGCTAGGGTTATTGGCTGATGTTTCAATCAGATGACATGGAGGATGAATTAAGAAACTGCTGGTTACGCGATACAGTTGGATTCGAAAAATTGATTCAACAACATTTTTTTGGTCCAATAAAAGCATTAGCAACAAAAAGGAATGAATATTCATGTACAGCCTAATCTAGTTTCAAAACAACATATTGGTCAAGTCTTTGAGAAAATAAACCAGAAGTTAGAAGAATATAAGGGGATCGTATCTTTTCAAAACGACTTATCCGACAGCAGCCGATCTTACTTTTGCTGCTCTAGCATATCCGATGATTTTTTCTTTACAATGTGATGATCTGATTATTAAGTATAACCCAAATATTATGAGTCGTCAAATGTACGAGCAAGCTACGGCTTATCGTGAACAACGAGCAGGGAAACTCGCATTACAAATGTAGGAACAAGGCAGAATTGTTAATCGAATCAAGCCAAATCATACTTGAAACTTTAAGATATCCTTATCAATCCTGTTCTTCATGATATGCCCATTTTTCTTTTTTCATGCGTTTGACAAAGTATTACGTGATTTGACATATATATTTTCATTATGATTATTTATATTAGCCATTTTCTAGATTGTACGTTCCATATAAATACAGTAAATCGGTTCATACTGGTTTAGAGATGTGAGGGAGCTAAGCTTTTTTTAATCCTCGTTATTGAACTGGATAAGATGGTGATTTGTCATATAAAGAAGAATTATTGAGTTTGCACATTATTGGTGTGTCTGGCAGTGCGAATTAATTTGATTGTGTTGATTCATTTGGATTTGAAGTAATTGCTGTACAAATTTTATTTTATTATCTGCATTGATAGCTGGAAGTCAGCAAAACTTTTTCGAAGCAGTACTATTCATCGACCATATACAATCAGACTTAAAAGAATTTACGTCTTTACGTTTCATAAATTAACATAATTGTTTATGACAGTTATAAGAAAATGTATAGCAAAGCTATTTCATACGAATTGTGTGATGTATGGAATGAAAGTCTTGTATCGTGCAACATAGCAACTAAATGGGTGCAACACTTCAAACAGGGTAGAACCTCTGTAGAAGATGATCCAAGCATTGACTGATCAGTTACCAAAGTCATCAGCAAAACATATTAAAGCGATTCGCGCGTAAATACAGGTAAATTTTTGTTCTCAAAGAAAATTAAGCTATTGTTTGGTAACAAAAAAAAATCGCACTTTTCTTTTCGAAACTTATTCGAATTCGTATCATTATTATGATCATAAGATCGTTCAGTGTCTTTTGTTATTACTTTTCAGTTATTTATTGACATTTTTGCAAACGATCGAATCATGAGTGTCTTTCTTCAAAGAAGA
This sequence comes from Rotaria sp. Silwood1, assembly GCA_905250075.1. Classification (NCBI taxonomy): domain Eukaryota; kingdom Metazoa; phylum Rotifera; class Eurotatoria; order Philodinida; family Philodinidae; genus Rotaria; species Rotaria sp. Silwood1. The sequence goes on along the minus strand of CAJNOP010000050.1, from coordinate 941,322 downwards.
TTGTTTTATAAGTAGTCGTTTTTATTCTTTCCATCAGAATATATCATTATTAGTGTTCATGAATCTAGGATGAAAGATTTGATTGATCTTATCGTCATAATAACGATAGGAATTCTAGTTAGTTTCGAAAAGAAAAGTATTATTTTTTCTGTAGTGTTGGTGGACTCGGTCATTCAGAATAAAAACTTACTGATCTCCTCTCTAAAATAAAAAAAGACTTGTGGTTAAGCTTGCTCAATGACGGAGTTATATGCATTTATTAAGTGATCATGACTTTTGGGATAGGCAGTATTTATTTTTATTGGATGGAATAGGTATATGTTGAAATGTGCTATCCAGTGATACTATGCTTTTTGGAATCTGACATTGAGTGTTAGTATTTAGTAATTTGTACTGTGTCTTGTCAAGTACAAACCAGATAGAAATAAGACTAACAATATGGTTACTTATACATACAAAAGCTGCCACATTGTACAGTGTTTGTAAATAAAAAAAACCAGTAAAATTCAGATATTTCTCAGACGGCAATCAGCAACTATCATTTGTATCACTGATGGAATTAAATATGAAGAAAAGAAAAATAATTGATAGCACTCAAGATTGGATCTGAAAACATGCAAATCTTTACTTGATAAATTAGAAACGTTTTCTTCTTGGTAAAAAATGTTGTATAAAATAGGCCTTTGATAGACATCGATATATGTTTTCTTAGAATAAGCGTTTGGAGATTTAAACGGGTTGTGCTAATCGTACTCTTTGTTACTGTTTGTCTCTTTTGATAGAATGAGATTCACGTTATCTTTCATAAGATGATGATTTAACTTGAAGCATTTCAATGATAGACATGTGTTGAATGCAGTTCACTTTTCTCTTATCTACATGTAAGATAACAAACAATGCCGTTCTTTCTTATTTTTACTTGTTATGCACTCATCTTCTGCTTATTTCTATTGAGTGATCATTATTTTTCTCCTTATTATGTCTATTGTTCATCCAAGCAACTATTACCATCGACAAACTGATGATTACCACAAATTGTTCTTCTACATCTTGCATGTCTTTTGGTATGGATTTTAGGCGCTATTTTTTTGCATGTCTTTAAGTCCCATTTCAATAACATTCTCATTTGATTGTTTTCTATGTACAAATATTATTTGATTTCATAATGAAATGGAATGCCATCATTGCACCATTTATTATACCTCGTTATCTCTATATTTATTCTGTTGTACCATTTTGTTGATTCATGGCTAATTGGACATGTATTGTAGCACAAATTGAATCTAAACTTCATCCATGTTCCGATCATCGGTCATTTCTTGTTCGTGTTAGTAAATCGATGCGAATTAGATTTGTGGTTTTGGGTATAGCAGCAGTTATCAAACACAACTTATTTAAATAAATAAGTTTTGCAGGTTTTCTTTAACAATTCATGGTTCTTACAGCAGTGTCACATATCCAAGATTTTGGAGATGCTACCACGTCTCCCGCGGGAGATGCCGTATCTCGCTCGAGAGATGCGGTTGTGGGTGTGGGGGATGCGCATCTCTAAAGGAGATCTTACACCTCCAGTGGTGAATGACCATATCTCTCGAGTGTGGGTGTCGCGTCGCCCGCTGGAGACACGGCCTCTCCCACGGGAGATGTGGTGGCATCTCCAAAATCTTGGATATGTGACACTACTCAAGCAGAAAAAATCAAATTGAAAATATTGTGAATGTACGACTTTACGAAACTCTTTGACATTAGCTAACGAAGCAAAAATTTTCTCTGATGAATTATGACTTGTGTTGTTCTGAGAGAAACAATGTAAAATCTTGAATCGATTCTCAAATAGCTCTTAAACTACAATTTTCTAGAAAAAAACTGAATTTTAGTTTTTTCAATAGTAATTATTTTCATCACTTTCTGAATCATTGTGAAAATGACAGAAATCATCAAGCTTCCAAAGCAGACATAGTTACCTTGATAGTTATTTGTTACTAAGAAAATTTTTCTATAAGCGAGCTGGTTCGATATGGCAATTGAAAACCACCTCTTTGAGAGTTTACATCACAGGCAACATTTCTCATTATATCTTCAATATCTTGATTGGATTTTGCAATATATTTTAATAATTTTTCAATGAAAATACCATTTCTATCATTGTTAGTTTCTTCATGTTGAATTGTATCAACAAATCTATCAATTATCTTGTAGAATTGATTCAAATCGTAGTTCAATTCTAAAGTTATGTCGAAATCGATAGATCGAGGATTTGTATTTAAATCTTCCGCGTCATTAACACAATATTGTAATGGATCACGTCGATATTTATTGATACCAATGATTAAGGCACGATTTCGTCGATAAACAACAGACGATGCCATTAGATCTAAAAAGGTGCGAACAAATGTTGAGAGAAGAGAAATCTTTTTCTTTTCATGTATTTGATGAATTTTCAAGTTGACTTACTTTGTAATTATATAACTAATCAAATTCTTTGCGGACATTTTTCTGGAACTATTTTTTTTTACTATTCAATATGTATGTGTCTATAAAAAAAATGATCTCCTTTTTTATACATATATGATCCTTTAGAACTAGTTAACAAGAAAAGTAGTGAAAAGAATATGTCATGCAGTTTATACATTTTTTTTGTCATGTGCGCAGATTTCTTTGTTTTTTTTTCGTTCGGACGATGTTGACTTGCTTCAAGAAAGTTTTTGTTGATGTTGTGTGGTGAAATTTCAAGATAATGCTCAAAACAGTGAGACCCTTGCATTATACTTATTTGTTCTGTTCTCTCTGTGATTTTTGTTACTTGTCGTCGAGAAGTAACAGAAAGAAAGAAAAACACTTATATTTTCTTAGTGACTAATAGCGTTGGTTTTTTCCAATTCACAAAACACTTTATAAACTCGAAAAAAAAATATGTATTTAGATGTATTACAAATTTTCACATTGACTTTAACATTCAAATCATGTTGAGAGATTCTTCTACTGGTGACAATGAACAGATATTGGCTGCAGCATTTTCAGCAATATTGGGCAAAGAAATTCTACCTGAATCAAATATACCACAACAAACACAACAGCATATAAACAAAATTTCCATATTTGATCAACATCTAACATGTTTTGTTTATGGAAAAGTTGGCCAACAGGATACAAATAAAGACGAATCATTTATGACAATATACATCACAATTCTAGCAACGAAAACTAACTTTCCTGTTACAATTGAATGTGATGCTAGTGTCGATAAACTGAAACAAATAATTTATGAGAAAGAGGGTATATTACGTAATAAACAAAATTTAATTTATTGTGGACAAGAAATTGATGAAGGTCATTTATTAAGTGAATATGATATTCAAGAGTCTAGTGAAATAACTGTCGTACGTTTGAGAGCTATGAATTCAGATGATTTGCTAGTCTTAGATAAAGCTGCATTGGATCCCATGTATAATTATGATTTTACTAACATAAATGATAACGGAAAAAAATTTACTCGTGGTGGTATTGAATATCGTCGACCATGTGGATGGCAACGTTATGCAATTAAAGTGACTGGAAAGTATGAAAATGATATCTGGCTTGGATCAAATAATAGTCCTGATGAATGGCCTGTATCATATCATGGAACAAAACATGACGCAGTAAATTCAATTGCACAGGTCGGTTATGATCTAACAAAACATCAGCGTTTTGCTCATGGTCGTGGCATTTATTCAACACCAGACGTCAACGTAGCAAAAGGTTTTGCTAAATCTTTTACCAAAGATGGACAACAGTATCTTGTTATTCTTCAAAATCGTGTTAATCCAAAAAATTTAATCAAATTACTTCATGAAGACACTGGAAACGGTGAATATTGGATATCATCCGATCCTGCTGATATTAGACCATATGGAGTTTGTATAATGAAGAAGTCGTGATACACAATACACTAATTCACACATTGATATCAATTATATGTTTCAACTTTAATTTATGATTTAGATTAAAGAAAACTGTATTAAAAATTTATTGTATTATTATAAAAAAAATATCAGATTGTTGATAGCTGATGTAAAATCTTTTTTTCTGATTTAGAGTTTAATGAATTATTTTATATATCTAATATCTCACTTTCTCATAAACTCAAGCATCTAGACATTAAATCGCATACACACATGTAGAATCTTTTTTCTATAAATATGATGAAAATGAAATTGAAATGAGTCATGAAATATCACATATTATTTAACGAAAACATTAACATTGTTCTGACTTAGATATTACATGCTGTGAGAAACAATGTTTATCATAATATAAAATTAGAACATAAAGGATATATGAATTGTATGATCCATGATACTTATTAGTAATAGAAAAATATAATTGCATAAAATGAATATGTTAATTTATGTAACACGGACGGAGCTAAAGAAAAAGGTACCATTGAAATTAAAGCATTTGTTTCATTATTCCATTAAATAGATTTTTGTCAATGATATTGACGAAAATATTTTTTTTAATTGAATGTTTGTTCTAATGCATAATGAAGTACAAGGTTCACGTATTATTTCTTTCTCATTCACTAATGACTAATGTTTCCTTTTTATGGGATAGATGAATATACAATAAAATTAGCATGGCTGTTGTGAAGACGAGTAAAGAGATCTTTGATTCTCTTGAAAATATTTCTCCTATGTCGATAGACGTTTCTTATTTTTCATAATGCTGACTGAGAATTTCTTTGAATCTAATGATTACTATTTATCTACTATTTACGATAATCATCTAACTAATTTTGATAATCTTTATTATTATATTTTTGATTATGCATTCTTTCAATGTGTTTACGATTACGATGGCGCAATTTTTCACTACAATAGACAGAAAGATAAACGAGAAGATTGTTACTACATGTAATAATTCAATCTGCTCAAAAGAATTTCAAAAAATAATTATTTAAGAAGCTGAGAACCATGTGATAGGTTTGTCTTAGTTGTCTATTATCAACAAAACTTCGAATAGACTTTATGCTAAGGTTGTAATTATCACATTTTGTAGCTTCCATATATATATGTAATCGTTCACAAACTTGGAAGATTAACAACAATAACGATGCACAACGAATTCAATAACGAACAACAAAAGTGATTAGTCAAGATCAAGTCCTAAGACAAATACATTAGAGCTATCATTTGACAGAATTGGCATCAAAATTATTAAGGAAATGAAATAACTTTTAGAATAGTACTAGCGAGAGGAAAGTAAAGTCGCTTACTTGTTTCTATGAGTTATTCTTTGGCATTTTTCAACGTTCTTCTCTTTCAAAAGTTTAGAGCAGCTTTTGGTAATAGCATATTTGTAGTCGCACTTGTACGTATACCAGTAATTAACTTAATAGCACCCATATCAATATATTAAATCATCATAGTCGAGTTAAAAAGAAAGTTTTTCTTTTCAAGTCTGATTTACAATACTGAAAATTTTCTTCATCAGGATTAAATGTTAATATCAACTACTAGAGAGATATCAGTGTATATTAGAGTGTACAATATAGCAAGACCAGGATAACTGAATAAATTCCTATTTCACAGATCAATGTATCTAATTAAAGAGAAGATTACTTAAGTTATTCGACTGGCTGGAGTCTTATTCTGTTCTTGCGATTCAGTCGATAAATTATTCAAAAACTCAAACAATGTTCTACACCAGTGTCGTCAACTATCTGACTTCGATGCTGATTCTTTGATGCTAGAATCTTACAATTGAATGTGTTTCTTCATTCAAATACTTAAACTATGGTTGACTAAGAAACCACGTTAGGAAGATATGATCGGTCGAAAGTGTTTCCCAATTCGACTACAAATAACATTGATCAACTCAATCAGATATGATGAAACTTCTTCCCTGAATCTTCGATGTGCTCTTTTTTTTCACTTGGCTACCAGACATTTCTCCTATGTTTAATAATTGGCAATATTTAATGCTTAACTACTTTCAGTAGATGTCACAAAAATGTGTATATTCCTGCTCATACTAAGAGCGTGCCTTCTTCACTTTTATCTATGATGACTGATCGCTCGATGTTGTGTGCTACGCATATCAGGAAAAATATTTCAAAATTTAGGCAAGATCCTTGAATAATTATCTTCTACTGGAGTAAACGTTGATAAACATTCTAGATGAGCAACAATTCGGATACCATCTCATGGGACAACAAATTCAATCGTAAAATTTCATGAAAGAGATTTGTTATGGTTGGTCAAGTTCAAAGAAGTATTGACATTCATTATTATTCGTTCGCTCTTTGCAAGTTTTTTTTTGGCTTTACCCTCTCTCTCTATTATTTGTCTGTCATGCATTGTAACTAAGTGAACGTACCTTTAGGACCAATACGATCAGAATACAATAGTAAAAGGCTTTTAAGAAAAATAAGTCGTATATTAGTCAAGATAATACTTGTTAGTAGTTGAAATATAATAGATGTAAAAACCAGATTATTCAGAAATGGATATCCATATTTCATTAATACAAAAGATACTATTTGCTAAAATATTCAAACCCACACTTTTATAGATATGGGTAAATTAAGTCACATTGATAAAATTCTTCAGTTTTTTTCTAGCTATTATTTCAAAGAAACATCATCAATGTCTTCAAATAGACTGTGTCACATTCGCAATCATGTCTCTTTACGTCGGTCGAATTATGCCAGCGATGATAGCACCTGCCAGATTCAAAATGACACCAACGATACTGACACCAGCAGCTGCGCCTAGCTTGGCGTTGGACAAATCAATAGCAAAACTGATTCCCACTGCCATTCCTATGAGACCGAACACAAAGCATAAGCCAGCCAGACCTTTGCCAATCCAGAGAAATAATGAGTCGAATTTATTCATGATGACAACAAGTACCAGACACCCAACTGCAAAAGGTGTGATGATACAGGCTAAGGTTATGAACGCTCGAGTAGCCTTTAGCTTTGAACACACGGAGATCTTGTCATCACAGTCTGATCCTATGTTGCCGCAAACTCCAGCTCTACAAACTTGCCACAACCCCGTTTGAATAGTAACATCGTTAATTGTTAATGTACCCCTAAATCGACAGAAAGGACATAGAGAGATTCAATGATACCTAGTCAACTTTCAAAGTCCTAGTGAATTCGAACGGAATCTTTGACAATCCGTTTATATGACCGTGTCAAAAAGGGAATCTTCTCTTCTTCTCCCTATTATTCCCTTCACATGACTTCGTAGAAGACTGATGTTCAATCGAGCAAAAACCTGTAGCCGTCTAAACATGATGTTCAATTATGAAAGTTTGAGTTACAGTCTATCGATCGAACTAGCAAGATGTCTTTAGACTGGTACTAATCGGTTCTTATCATCAGAAAGCTGAATAATTCGACGTAAGCTGTAAGTTGAATTTCTTTAGAAATTGTTTTTCTTACAAATAAGTCTATCGATTCGTCGAAGTCTTCGGCAAGATCATGGAAAGCTTCTTAGGCACACCAAAAGAGTGCCGAGAAAGCTTACAATAGAATAGTCTACAGTATATCGATGCATCATTATTCTTCTAGCAGTCTTATTCTTAGAATTAGTTTTAGGCTCATGATCAAGATACATTCTCTGTTTAAAAATAAGTTGTTCACTAGAGCACAAAAATAATATAGCATAAAACATTGAAAAATCTAGAAGATTTTTTCAATTTGGTTCATTTCTTATTAGCAAAAATTTAACATTGTTTTTGAAAATTTGCAGCAATAAGGAAATGAATTTCTGAACAAGTACATGAACATCTTTTGTACAAAATTTCTCACAAGTGAACACGAAAAGTATATTTTCAGAAAATATTAATTCGGTCGTGATGTTTTCAACATTCGAGGAATAGAGAAAACCCTAGACTGGTCAGTTCATTCTCACTTGTTGGATACATACATCAGACTTTGAAAGAATGTAAACACTTACCATGATGGCGTCGCATTGCCCGCAACATAAAAAATCCAAGCAATGGCAAGTACACCCGCTGCTACTAGAGCTAATATTCCTGCGTTTACCATTGTCCTACGAAGTTAAGTAAATCCTTTTTGACAGCTTCTACAAAAAAGAAATAAAAATCAATTTAGCAGTGCTGCTTAAGACTCTTCTTCATCTTAGATATTGATCTCGACTTTATGCAGAACAATGCAGTTAAAGTTGTTTTTACAGATATAAACTAACCTAAATTAGAAATTGTAATAGTTTCAATCCAACCAAACTTCTTAGAAAAATATAATCGTATTCTATTGAGAACAAAGTACGTGTCACGAAAACTGTAAGCAGTCTCACAGTTTCTTAGGTACTGTCGATCTGAGTGTTCTCATTCCAGCAGTGCTAAACCTGAAAGTTGACTTCAATTACTGCAGATCTTTTTAGATATTCAACTATTTAATAATTGATTCGTTGAATTCAGGTTGGGCATGAATGTCCTTGAATGAAGATGAACAGTTAGTCGGCTAAATCTATCATTTCACAGTTTTCTGTCAGCATAGAATATTTTCGAATGCATGGTGGAACATTTTGTTTACCGACAATAGTATGATCAAACGTATCTCTGCACTACCCGAACATCTCAAATTAACAATCTATAATAGAGCCAGATGTATGTTGGGTGGCTTTTTAGAGCTACGAAATAAGCGACAGTCTTTCGGTACGGTAGAAAATGATTGTATTTAAAAGTTTATAGTTTTTTTCGAAGGCCATTTCTTTTTCTTACCTTGCTTCAGGATATATCGTTATTTTTTGTCTATGATATTGCTTGTGACTTGTTTTATTCGCCATTGAAATAAAGACTAGTGAGTATGTTTGAGTGCTTATGTATCAATTAGAGTATTGGCGCGGAAATGTTTCAAATAAGAGGACAAGAAAAAAAGGGACTCCGTAAATATTATTTTACCGTTTGTCCATTCATTCGAAAATCCAACAGAAGATTCATGGCATAAAGTGAAGCTGTCGATTACACACTATTTTGCCGGCAGTAAAAAGTATCGAAACAACTTTGTTTAGAAATTTTCTTCACGAAAAGCATGTCGTTGAAAAATTTCTGGTTTACTTTTAATCATTCTTTGATAGCTGAGAGAAACAGAGACTTTCTAGACAGTATAAAAATCAGAAGAAGTAGATGATGCATGAAGCCATGAAGAAAATGAATACAAGCAATTGAATCATACCTAGTTGAAACTTTTGACGAATTTCTGTCTTAATAAAAGGTCACTCATTCCGATCATGGCCATTAATACTTGTGTTTCGCTGAATTAGGTCCATTATGGGTCTATTGTAAAATGAAATAGTCGTTCTTATACAAATTGTATCATCTTTTTGATAATCAATGCTTTGCCTCTTTCTCTGGATGTTGACTCGCCATTATAGAGATAAAAGATTCACTTTGTAAATGCAAACAGTTTCTGATTTCATATTCAAGAAGAATGCTTCACACAAATTTATACATGTTCTTTAAGTCTGACAAAGCAATGTCATCAATCATAATGAAAAACTGAAGTTCAGTATCCTTGAGGTAATATTTGTTGTTCAACATTGCAAATAAAGACACATCAAGTCGAATAACCAATAAGACATATTTGATCTTGTATTTTCGAGGAGTGACTGACTTAGTAGTTGATACCTCTACATGGATGCAAGCGAAACGATTAGAATGTCTCCCACCATGCACTATGCCGTTCAAATCTTACCGTTTTATCCTAGTCATGTTCATGGAAATTATTGCGCTGTTTATGCCATTGTATTAAAGTAAAACAGGCATTGATGAAGATAAATGACAAACCTTCTTACCATTCAATCTTTTCACTGATCGATGATAGTATCCTTCTTTCTTTTATTTTATTTCGCATGTCTTTTTTCTATATATGATGTGCCACAACTATGTCAATATGAAAAGAATTATCTTATAAACAGTTACTAATTTGCTTCGTCAACCATTTTTTTTCTCTATCAAAAGGTTTCAAGAATGTCTTGTCTAAGCGTTATATGCGTTGTTAAACTTAGTGTTGGAGTACATATTGAGACATCAGCAATATGAATATAAGGATGAAAGTTGGAGGTAGAGGTGACTGTTTGTGATGAAATCTACATTTTATCTCTCTGTGGAGTTTTATTAATAAATTTTTCCTCTAAACAATCAATTTTTTAATTATAATAATACAAAAAGCAAGCTAGTTTTTACTGGTTTAATTAAAAATTTGAACCAATCAGTATTGTTCGGTTGAAGAAAACTCTATCGGTTCTAAGTTTGTTTCTTCTTCGGTGAATAACGATGCATAGTTTTTTTTTGACAACTGTTTGTTGTGAGGTTATTGAAATGTATGCAGCTAATATAAAAACTGCTGAAGATTGCTAGTGTCATACATAGGTTTCATAGGAACAATCCAATTAGACAATCTATTATGAAAGTATCGGATGCCAATATGAAAAAAGATGAACCTAAACATTTCTTTTTCAATGAGTACCATCCAGTATATTGAAGAATTACGGTGTGCACATAATCTAGAGAAGTTTTTTTGTGAAATTGTACAGTGATACGGACAATAAGTTCTATAGAATATATCTACAATATACCAGTAGTGAATATGTTCATCTCTCTTTGAACAACAATCTACAGAACCTTGGTGATGATCATGGTGTCGAACAATTCTGTTTTCGAATATTGGGCCAAACTACTCTAACTTATGGAGAACATTGTCACGATAGGAAAAACGAAGAAGATTTGTCAATCGATCACTTGACATAACTGATTATTCCTAGACCACTCTACATATTGTTCTACCAATCCTATCTCCTCACTATTCATAGCGATCGAGAATTTTTTTTATTAACAATTAGATGGTATTTCAAAAGCACTGAAATATTATGAATAACTATTGTCACAACGAAGTTATAACATCGGTTTTTAACTATAAGACGCAAGCATGTATGAACAATCATGCAGACAAAATCAAGATACAGTCAATTTGACTGATTGAAGTCATCGACTGTGAAATGAATACTTAACGAACTTGAATAGGATAGAAAACCAATATCGACGTTGCCGATGAGGTCGTACCGATCAATATATTGACCATACATCTAGATGAAAGATATTCCTTTGTATCTATATGTGATGTATAGTATAATTAGCTTATTTTGAAATAATTAAGAATAAAATATACTTCCATTCCCAGTCTCCATGATTCAGTAAAAACAAAATAGAAAGGTAGTTAATGAAAGATTGTTCTCTTTGAATACTATTCTACAAAGAATAAGAATGGCAGAAGAGAATTGCCAACGCTCGAGTTTATACTTGATTCGTTAAAGAGTAAAAAAAAATCTAAGAATGAATTACTTCTCAAAATTGAGCATTCGCTAATATTCATCATTGATTTATATAAAAATCTACGGAAAATGCTGTAAAAGTTGTATTGCAATATATCGATTTATGAATGATGAAATGCCTAAAGGGTAAAATGAAGATCAAACGCTATAAAAGACATGCTGAAAAGATGTTTACTGTTTCTAAAAACTTCTGCGCATTAAAGAAATAGTTCAATCATATTTTGTCTTTTATCAAAGTACTTTATGGAGAATCCATGCCATATCGACAATTGCCAACGTGACATTGGGAAAGTTTTGCATCGAAAAAAGAACAGTTACAAATAGAAATGATTCATCTTGACTAACGGTAAAAAATCAGATGAATGTGAGCTATTCGACGAATAAATTTCTCAATCGTTTTGCGACGCTGTTCTTATGATAATACCAAATGAGGAGAAGACAAAAGAAGAATTGTAAGAAACAGTCTTTGATTTGAATTAAATTGAATTCGATTTGATATTAGCCAAAGTAATCATAATTAACATATACATACTTCGTCTTTCTCTACGATGGCTATTGTTTTTATGAGCAAAACTTGATCTTTATTTCAGTAATAATGACGAATGGAGTAGGGTATGATCGATTGAGATTGACTGACGATTAAATGGATCAAATTGATCCTTACTTTTCATCTTTCTTCAGATTTTGTATTATTCGAATGTTTCAGTTAGTAGTCATACTTCTTTCAAAAAGAACTATGATCATAAAGAACGAAAATGTTCATTAATGTTGATACTCATGCCTTAAAATCTTCTGCTTTCTTTCGAGAGTTGAATTGATTTCTGTCGACTCATTTATTATTGTAGACAAGGATAAAGCATGTTGTTGAAATCGCATGAATCATCCACAGAAGACAACGAAAGAGTGATTGACGCACATAGTGTTTTACTTACTTTTTGTTCTACCGAAGGTGTATATGTTCACACATAATTCATTTGGGTAGCTGCTGTCACTAACATCGAACAAGATTGATAATCAAATGCACTTCGGTACACTTCATTGATTTTTCGATACTTCAAATTGTCCAGTTTAATAAAAAACAACATATAGTTGGCACATAGACGAATGACATTAAATCAACATGTATTGATAAACATAATGAGACATTTTTTATGCTTTTCTGAAAGCAGCATTTTAAAACACTGCTATGTGTGAGTAATAAACAAAACAACAATGCATAATGCAATAGAACTTTCTCGTCTTTTGGCCGTATCGGTGTTTGTCACTTGTTGCTTATATGTCATTGTGGAATTTTAGTTTCTTGGATATGGACGGCATCAAACACGAGTTACTCGAAAATCATTCCCAAATAAAACTAAAATATTCACTAATCAGAAAATATTTTTGATTTTAAATCCTGATTCGATGACAAACAAAGTCAGTTAATTATACTCACTAAATTGAAAAATACATATTACTGTGTGAATTCTCCTCTTAGGAACAAAGATACTAAACATGATTTCGGACTGTTACGGAAAGCTGATCAGGCAGTCCCAAAGTCATAGAACGTATTACGATAAGCAACATAAATCAACGAAAACTTTGTACACTTGCTGTATCATTCATTTCGAAGTGGCATCAATCCACTTTTCGAAACTCAATATGATATCACGGCATTCACGAAATTAAGTTGGGTAATATTTGTAAACGAGTTTCTAACGTTCTATCTCAATACGCTTGGCTATTCCATCCGTCGAAATCTTCGAAGAGTAGTACATTTTCATGCATACCTTTTTATTATTTTAGACTCTCGATACAGTTTGTCTATCATACACAAAAAAGTCTTTTGCAGTCGAGTAAGTTTGTCAACAGAAGATCACATCATGCTTTTCCCAGCAGAAACTTAAGATTATCACAATTCTCTACTGTTTGACCGTCCTCTGAACCAAGTCTCTTACAATTGACCATAGTGTGCTCACAATTTTCGCCATCGTTCCTCTGTAAGACTATTATCATCTACTTGCATCGCTTTCGACTGACCATCTTCCATGTGTCATTCTAAATGTATTGAATCGATAGAGATGATAAATTGAAAATACGACGATGAAAAATATAATAAACAAACTAAACATGTTCAACATTGAAATAATTGTTATCAACTGCGGCATGATGTAATCCTGTTTGTATTTTTTACTGGTTACAACTCTTGATAGAACTATCAATAATGCTCATGTCTTCTACAGATTAATAATCGATAGTATAATTACAAAGAATAAAACGACATGCTTATCTTAAATGGAATAAATCGAATGTTCGAAGCCACATCATCAGATTCTTTTATTAGAGCAGTAAAAATCGAATGAGAGAAGGATCATAGTTACTAACATTATGTTAAGAAACATCGATAAGAGATTGTCTTTGGATAACTAAATTATGAGTTATTAGAGAAAAAGTGTTCAAGAGACTATTTTCTTATGTCTGAATTTCTTCACATTTGTGAAAATTCGTCGCTATACAAAATATGATTTCTCAATATTTGCTTTTTGAATGACTTTTTCACTTATTTTCAGTCTCTTATGTCATATGGTTCTATTTGTAGAATATAGGTGATAGTAAAAAAATTACTTGAAGCTCTTATTAATATCAAGACATGAAAACGAAGCTACTTTCAGCAGCTGAACTTCACATTAGTGTATACTCCGCTTTCACCATTCTGAATATGCAAGTATCCATTGTTTTTTCTCGAAATACAATTTTCTATGGCTCTGCATTATTCTTTCAAATCGATTACTATCTCTTCCATTGAAACTGAAATGCAGCTCAGATGATGTCAAATAAATACTAGTTACAATGCCTATGACAAAGTAGTGCAGATAGCTGACTATTGAGTATTTATTAGTATAAATAAAAAGTAGCTAGATAAGCGTAAAGAGAATTTCGTTGTCTTTCATATTAAAAAGAGGACTTTTGTTAGAGAAGCCATGGTAGTTTCTTTCTCTGTTTTATAATTGAATCCGAATATTATCATCAGAAAAGATGAATCGAGAGAACCAGGACAAGAAACATAATATATACATGTTATCCACAATGAAAATATCTTTTGAGCAGTCTAGTTACAAAATTCTTCAGTAACAACTGCTATAGATGTCGACAATAGTGTCAGTAACTATGATAGCATTGTAAGTTTTTTTTTTCGGCTAGTATACTAATGTTTGATTTGTTGTTCTTATTATTGTCATTATCACTGATGTTTTTGTTTTCTCAAAATTTATTTATGAGGCTGTAAAGCAGTATATTTTTGTTCGCTACTTAACGCAAGAAAAACAAAAGCTTTTTGCTATGTAAGAATAAAAAGATTTGCATGTTTTTTCCTATGCAAATTCGACGTGAACCCTGCAAAACATCTTTTCAATCAATTTAGCTGGACGCTTAACTTCGAAATCCTTTTTCTTTTATTGATTCCGGGTCCAGCTCTGTTCAAGTTACAATCAAGTTTTGGTGGCATTGATCTATAATGATATAGACGGTATTGCCATATTTTCTATTGATTTGTTCTTCTAGCTAGGCATTAGTTATGTGACATCATCTTCCATAAACAACTAAATCCGTAAACTGAATGGAAAAAAACTAAGTTGGCTGGTACTGGTAATGTGAGAGCACTCATAGTTTAAATTTGACATAATTTTGACTGACATCTGGCATTTTCATAAAAGTACAAAAAAAAATAATATTCATTTCAGAAGATACTAAAAAAATTCAAGCAAGAAAACTAGAATTACGACAATCAGCATATAATCATTTTACTTATCCACAGGCTTAGATTCATTTTAATTGATTAAATATATTCAGTCGACATGCTCGATTTCGTATAAAAGATCAAATAAAAAACAAGCACAGAAGCACTGGAAAAATCGGATCTATTTTGTTTACTAATCAATGCATTAGTTTATTATAGTAATGAAGCTATTTTAATGATTATCTTAGTCACAAAAGTACATATCAAGCATTTCAAGCATTGAAATAAACTAGAACAACAGTAATTGTAATAAGATATGTTGGGTTCAATATGATAAAACTCATGCGGTAACTACCAAGGAATTACTGCCATTTATTGAAGGTGTTGTACCATGGTATATTGTATCGAAATGGCTGAGTATTTTTGAAGTCTGTAAAACACTGACAGAATTGAGTCGTTTCCGAGCCGACCTGCTGATGTTGATGCGTTTGACTCATCTGTATTAGTCATAAAGTTTAAATCGACTTCAGTTACAAGATAAATTTTTTTTATAGATAGCGTTGCAAAAACATATATCAGTATAATATTTTCTGAAACTTTTTTCTTCTGGATTAATTTGAATTCTTTCTAATTAACAATACGAGTTTAGGTAGAAAACATTCTCTCCACTCGTTTATAGCTGGAATTGAAAGTTGTCAGCGCCACCATCGGCTCTTATGATTATCATGGAATACCGGTGGTAATGTGAACAAACTTGTGACATGGGTAGACTTCATGTGATGATAAAGGAAATAGCACCCTTGCAATCTGTCCGATATCATTATCGTTTGTTTGAGGAACTGTTTGCACACAATTCTGTTACGCTTAGTTTTAGTACCCGAAATGAAAATAGTTTTGGATTGCAAATCCATGTTTGATTTTATATGTTGAATGACTCTCAGCTCATAATTCGAATACTTCATGCTAATAGGATATATCTTGAATTTTTAAAGAATTCTTACAATGAATCGTCGATTTTCCTCAACTCTATTTGTTCGATTGTCTCTGCTTATCGTTGGTTGTAGAAGATCGGTAATACCTTTGATTGAAACTATTTGACAAAATTCAACTGGAATATTTGTTTTTCTCTTTTTTTTAATATGAGTAGATAAAAACTTGTATTTTATTGTTCTTGTTCTCTTAGTTCTGCAAAATGATTAGCTTCTATTACCATTGATATATCATCTCTTTTTATTTACATATAAATAGCATACCTTTCAATTATAATGATTATAAATTCAGTGATATGATAGAAACAAATAATTGGTGTTGTGAAGAATATTCTAATTTTATTTAAAAAAAAAGGATCAGTGAAAATAAGTTTGACAATGTATTTAAGAAAAAAAATACAAAAAAAAATTTCATGTTCTTTCACGTTACTTTCCATTTCATACGAATTACATGTCTCTCTGTTCTTTTACGCACTGGATCATCTTCCGATAAAAATTTTGCTCGAATTCTTAATGCTTTCTCGAAATATTCCAGAGCACATTGATATTCTTTGATTGCTTCATATTTATGTCCTGCACTACTGAAACTGGTTGCCAGATCGAGATGATCAAACGGTAATACTCGTTCTCGCATTTTTAATGCTTTCAAACACAATTCAAGTGCTTTCACTTTATCTCCTTTAGCACTGAGTACAGTGGAAATGTTATTTAGAGTCGTAGCAATTTCTGGATGACCTGAAGGGAAACACTTTGTTTTCATAGATAGTGCAAGATGGTAATGTTGCAGAGCTTTATCATATTGACCTTTACTCTGATAACAATCAGCAATATTATGAAGAACATTAGCAATATCAGAGTGATCTTCAGGCAAACATGTCTGAAACATTTGAAGAGAGGAAAGAAAAAAATTAACTGCTTTTTCAATATCCTTGGTCATTAGATAAACGAGACCGATAGAATTCAAAGTTTCAGCAATGTGAACATGAATTTCAGGTAAACAAACTCGTTTGATTTCTAATGAGTGTTCATAATAAGTGATTGCTTCAACATACTTGCGCAGACCTCGATAAATAGATCCAATACTATGTAAACATTGTGCTATTTCGAGTTGACATGAATCGTTCAACTCTTCCAGCACTGTTTTAGCTTCTCTGCAATGCTTAAGTGCTTTCTCATAATGTCCTTGCTCCATTAGAACATGACTCATATTACGCAATACACGTGCTGAATCTCGAAGTAGAGATGGGTGCAGTTCTCTCATCAATTGATAGGCTGCGTCAAAATGATACATGGCTTGATCAAACTCAGCCTTTGCCTGACAAACTAGTCCAAGTTGATTGTGAATATAAGCAAGATTTTCATTTCCGGGATCTTTCAATAATTGTTGAAAATAAGTTTGAGCTGCCTGATAGTGACCCATCCGAGTCAGTAACGACCCAAAGAACATCGATACACTATCTCCTTCCATTTCTTTCTTTGTTTCTTCGATGTACTGTCGGGCGATTTCTCGTCCGTCATCTGTTGCACTTAAACAAACCTTCCACATATCATCTTCTTCACTAACTGTCTGAATTTTAAAAACGGCGCCTAAATCAAATAGAACTTCTTGCTCATCGGGAAAATCGCTGAAACTCGTTATATCTGCAAAAATGGAACAATCACTTTCTTCATTTTGACATTCAATCTCAAACAGTACTGGAACAGAATCAACTTGTTTTTTACCTTTTACAGCAAAATTAATTGCTATGCAACGTGAACGACTTGTGGATAAATAACCATTGATTGAAATGAGTTTACCCTCATTTGATCGAAATTCTTCAAGTTCGGCTAGTGTTAATCTAACACCGCGATAGACAGTCGTGATTATCATTCCATTGTTAGACTGCTCTATCATCTTCTTGTGTTCACTTGCCAGTGCTGATGATAGATCCGCAATAAAAAAACGAAAGGTATGCAGTTGTTCAACATCTTCAGTACGCAATGCTTTATTCACCATTTTATAGACAAAAGTCTCTCGTGTGTACCATCGGATACATTCTTCACTTGTATAGTATTTTTCGAACTCATCGATTAATTGTAACTCTTGTTGATTGTCTCGATAATAATCACGACATGCTTTGATCATTTGTTGTTTAGCTTTATTATTGGGAGGAAAACGAAGAATAACATCATTGAACAATTGAGACCTAAGAATAGAGAAGATAGCTTATAAAATCTTATTAAAACGGTCATTTTTAGAAAAGTAATGAAACCCTCTATAACAAATATTGTAACAAATCTAGACTTTTGACGGCTAGTCCCATGTATTCAAACAAGTAACGAAAAAGCAGATAATTTTTTTAGCATTCAAGGATCGTTTTTTTTTGGTACTCGTCTACTGTGTAGTACAAGTTGAGTAGATCAAACGAGACTGGATTGTATTAATCGATCTAAAAGCTGTGTCAACATTGGTTTTATCTTTCTACTCTCTAAAAAGAGCTATAAACAATCTTTTAAAATTTTGTGTTTCATGCAACAATAACGTCCAATAGTAATAGTTTTGAAAAAAAGAAAAATTCTTCTAAAACTTTAATATATCTTTTTCTTCTTGTCCAGAACCGTCTTAAGACTAGAAAGTTCTATTGTTTCACAGACTGGTTATTTAGATAGTAAGAGTTGAAAACATCCATTCATCTTTTTCGACAAAGTTGCCCTACCTAGTTTCGACAGACATTTCTAATAGAATCACGAAAAGACATAGTAGATCGGTAATCGACCGATCCGAACCAATCTAATCATCACTTACGATTTCATCGCTGATCTTTGAAGGTCTCAAATAAAATTCTTACCAAAGAAACTCCGCTGTTCGTTCTGATAAATTCATCGAAATCTTCTGTTTTTGATCATAGAAACTAAATGCTTCGACTTGTTTGTTGAATAAATGAAGGTTTTCGCGAATACTTGAATCAAGTTCTGTTCTATCAGTAAATATACCGGATATCTTAGAAAATTTTTCCATTAAATGTAAATGTTCTTCACGCCAAGCACAAAATATGAACACCAATTCAAGTTGTTTCAAATCAATAATAGAAGGTAACAAAGACGATGCCCATATTCCAGATGTTACCAAGAAAATTTTCTCATTTTTGACAGATTTAATGTATGAGATACATTGTTGTATGTCAGTGTAGGCAAGAACATAGTCATTGATCGCCCGTAAAGTCTTCATTCTATCTACTGTGTCAGTCCTTTCACCAATATTCGAATCAAACCAAATGAGAGTGACACTCTCCTTATTTTCTTCTGATGATCGATCCAATACTGGTGCCATTTAAATTATTCTACGCAACAATCCTGTTACGATGTGTCGATTTGACGAATTTGTTCACACGCAAAAAAATACTTTACCAATTGTTTACTCTTGTCATTCTCTTTCGTTGTTGCGAAAGAATGAAAAAAGTGTAGCAAAAAAAACAACATTAACTAATTGTTTTTTTCGTTTGTTTTTTCGAATTCTTTCCATATAGTGGCAAATGAAGACATATCATAAATTGACAGACTACAGTCAAACAATCAAAACAAAGTAAAAGAGAAATAATGGATATAAAATTGCAAACAGTGAAGATTTAACCTGACGAAATGGTACACATTCAAAATAGATTTTTGTTGAAAAAAAAGAAGTCGTTGCTCATACGAGTATAGCGAAGGATCAAATTTCATATGTTGATAATGAAAGATGTTATTCAAAATATTTTATAGTGAATATGAAAGAAAGCTAAGGAACTGACATCTTGAATTCTATCGAGTTTTATTTGAATCCTTTAGGATTCCTCTGTTTTATGGTTATGTCGAGCAAGTTTTCTTTTAGAGGAAGCAATAATAGTGATGTGTTTGCTAGTATGAGAAGGCGAGTTCAAATCTCTGCCATTATACTTAGACACTTCTTGTAGATGGTAATTTACATTAGGTTCAGCATGCAAACTCTATGAAAGACATACAGATTATTAGAAATTAGTAGCATGACTCAGTCCATCAATGAAAGAAATAACTCTAAGAATTCAAAATCAATACCCATATTATGTAGTATTGGTTTTTTCATCGAAATTATTTCGAAATTTTGAAAACTAAGTTAGTTCAAGAAAGAATACATTTATTTTGCAGTTATATACATGAAAGTATAATAAAATGTGCAGCGAAACGTTTCAGTTACTGATCAAATATTACTTATAATATTTATACAAATAATATCGTTTAGTTTTCATACAAATAAACTCTCACAAAAAGAAGTGCTAAACAATTTTATCTGGAATTTATATTGTGCTTTGATTGTCAACAATTACAAGATGCTGTTCTTTGTTATGCGATGTACTAAATGGTATTTAATTTTCTGATGATTTATTTCTTTTAAGTATTAAAAATTTTAGCTAACATCTCAAATACACGGTTAGTTAAAATCAACTGAAAATATTCTCACTTACAGCGACATTTCAATGAGTTATTCTCATTAACACATGTTCGGTCTAAGTACAGTAAAACCTCTCTATAGTGGACACTCTTCGGACTTTTCAAAAGTGTCCACTGTAGAGAGGTGCTCACTATAGGGAGGTTGTGTGCTTCCCAAAACTAATATCTTTTTCAAACAAGTCGACATGTTTCTAGACATCTAGAGCATTAGAGAATAAAATAATCGCGATAGAGCACATTATTACTTTTCTTTTTATGTATTTTAGTTTTGAAACATAGAAAAATCAACAATTAACACAAAAATCTTTGATAGAGCTTTGTTTCGCCGCTTTCGAATACAGATAAATGTCACTTAATTGTGATTCAAGATCAGAGATAATCGTGCAGATGAGTCTGTTGCTCAGACACAAAAAAGATGAACCTGATAAACTATGACCACTTTAATTGCTCTTAATTAGTGCAATCTATTGTTCCGCAGTCAACACTCATTGATTAGACATAATGATCTCTTTCTCTTAATACTTGTAACAAAAGGACACAAATTTTTCAATGCGATTATATATGTATACCAGTCTCTCCTATTCAATACAAAGAACGTATTCTTTCTCTACCACTGAGATGTATTTTTTTCCATTCCGCAGTCTGATCCATAAAGAAGAGTCATTATGTTGAATAACTAATGATAGTCATCACGACATTCTCTTTGAACTCATAGTTAGTGTCCACTATACAGAAGTTATTTATGAAACAGGGACCGTGAAAAAGTGTCTACTATAAGGAGGTGTCTACTATGAGAGGTTTTACTGTACTAAGTTATATAAAACAAAAACTTTGACAAGCATAAAATGAAACTATAAAAGTCTGATATAAATATCTTGTAATATTTGAGAACTATTGGCATTTTCTTGTTGTTCGAACTTCTAGAACACCCTATAATAGTAAAAAAATGTTTTCTTCCTATTCTTTGTTAATTCCTTGTATAAATGTCAATATCGATTAGAAAAGAAAATTAAAACAACTATTTTTATTTATACGGTTCTCATTCATGTTCTACACGTTATTCTTACAATAGAATCAAATGTAATATGTATTAAATGCAGCACACTTTTGAAATGGTTTTTAGATGACATTGACATCCCTCTGGTTTTGAATTATTCATTTTTCGGTTCAATGAAGTCTTCATCAAATTATAAATATAAGAGCAAGACTTGAAGAATTTCGAAAAATATGTTCTCTAAAATTATTCATTTCTAACACTGTCATTTTAATATTCAAGAGATTCTAATAAGTATTTCTTCAAACTAAAATCAATATTATATTTGAGTAAAATTGCTTGAATATTTTACTACCATTATATATGTTTTCAAAGCAATTTTATGCAATTCTAGAATAACAATGATATGACAGAAAAAAACGCTGAATTTAATTATTTAATAAAAAACATTAAGCTTGAGTAATTTTTATATCAATTTTTATAATCCAATACTCCCAATACTGGTAAATGATCTGATGGATAAAACTTATTTTCGGAGTCAGTTAAATGTTCATGTTGCAATACTTTGAAATGTGACGATGTAATGAAAATATAATCTATTCGATCGCCTATCCCATGTTTTACGTTGAAGGTACACCAAGTACCATCTGGACCACAATGAGGCAATTCGGTGGAAAGTTTCGCATCTTGAAAATTAGTATTTGTTATAATAGTACGATAAGCATCTGATTCGGGTCCTGAATTAAAATCACCAGTCAGTATTGTAGGTGTCGAGGGTCCAGCTATTTGTTCTACACGATTTAAGATAAGATGAGCACTTTGCCGACGAGCGTTACGACCTTCATGATCGAAATGTGTATTGAAATAATAAATTTCTTTGTTTGTCAGTCGATCTTTGAGTTTCACCCAACTACATATACGTGGAAGAGCTGCATCCCATCCTTTAGTACCGGGCGTATCTGGTGCTTCTGACAACCAAAAAGTACCTTTATCATTGAGCTCAAAACGATCATGACGATAAAATATACCACAGAACTCGCCACGGTCTCTGCCATCGTTTCGACCAACACCGTAAGAACCATAATTCGGTAATCCTGTTTGTAAATCAATCATTTGTTGAGGAAGAGGTTCTTGAACACCAAGTAAATCAGGTGAATAATGTTGAATAAGATTAATAACACGATTTTTACGATGATGCCATTGATTTATTCCATCGTACTTAGTATCAAGACGAATATTGTAAGTCATTAAACGAAACGAAGATATACATTGTTGAGATGACATGATACTAGAAAAAATTTTTTTTAAAATGAAAAATTCTTCCTAAAATCTTCAACAGAGATAAATGATGTGTTGAATTGTTTAGTCGAAGAGGTCAAAATTTACTTTGAAACAAAACAAAGAAAGAAAGAAAGAGAGAAGGCAATAACTTTAAAGCCAAATTCGTTACATCATTTATAGTGACCTTGTCTACACCAGAAACATAATGTGGCATTAATTTAGTAATAAATCGACATGCTTATACACTTAATAGTTAATGCACGAATAAAAAAATTAGACTCTGCTATTATGATGCAGTTGAAAGGCATATGTAACAAGCACTTTTGCAAAAGCAATTATTGCATTTTTTGTTTGTTAACAATGACAGAGAAGTCGCTGCTCGTGTCATTCTTCTTTTATTTTATATATATTTTTTTAATTTCTTTGTAAACGTTATTTTAGCGTTTAATGTTTTTGAAAACACATTCTATCGTTTTTTTAATTGGTATCGACAATGTCAATTTGATTGATGCATTTAAATTAGCTCGTCTCTTGAAAATGCATTATATACGGATTACATTTTCCACTAAACAGGTTCATAAATTTGGGCTTAAATTGTTTGGTGTATACAAGGTCATTGAGTCACATACCAAGAAATTTTATTAGCCGAAGAACAGAACGTTTCATATAAACTCAAACGTGCGAAGCGACACTTATTATAAGAATCTATCGCCATCTACATTGTCTTAAAACTAGTCATGCGGTTATCGTTATTCAGTTAGAATATTTTATAATTTACCAGAGATTTTGAATCCATTCTGGTAATCTTTCAAAGTACTTAGTTTATTTTTTGATCAATATGTTGCTCAAATATCACGCATAATTTCGTCTAATGTAATACAACAATGATCGAAATTCTGAGAATAAAAATTTTCTGGTTACATACACAAAGAACAGAACAAGTTATTCATCTCTGTTCGATACAGTTTTAAAACTACAATAAAGTTTTGTATATTACTCTGTTACGCTTGTATCACATTTAATGTTCATTTAAAAGTTAGTTCTACCTGATACTATCAGATATCAATAAATTCGGTGATTTGAAATGAATCACAGGATATTTTTGGTTCAGAAAGAACAAGATTATCATCATAGGTCAATAAAAATTTATTCAGCAAATAAACAAGTTATTTTCTAGATTTCTATCTTGTTACTAAGATGAATACGTATTATAGTATATAGAAAGACATATCATGAATTATGTAAATATCTAGTTGAATAGGATACATATGTACTAGTTGAACTTTAGTACAAAAATGATGGTTAACTGCAATACGAAGAACATGTAACTGTTTTGCATTAAACATTACTAATAGACCGAATAGGATCATAAGAAAAGCAACAATATCAGCGACAATCGTAACTTGTAAACTTATGTATAGGTCAATTGTAAATAATATTCATTCATATAGCGGATCAAAGTCCATCATCTTAGCTATTTATTCATTCAGTATTTATAGAGAATATTGTATATAAAATAACCATGATCAAAATTACACCAGCGAGTAACGATTATACTACTGAGCTTAGAATTTGGCAAGCATTGAACCAAGACAATATCGATCGATTGATGCAAAAACCATAAAATAAGGTGTTAAAAACGGAAATATAGTGATAATCTATTTTATAAGATAACACCAGAAAATGATGTATATATGTATGCTGTAAATTTATCTTGATATCCATTAATAAACAAATGATTAGCAAGAATACCTAAACACGGGATAAGGAACTTTTGCATAAAAGATGAACAGAAAAATTGCGCTCTGGAAAATGGATTTTTCTCGCTCAACAATTGTTATATATGATTTAGTAAATCACTTTTGATAGAATAACTCATTTGTGAAAAGAAGAATTTCAGTAAAAATCACTTTTGTGAAACCGAAGTACATGTCTTCTGAAACTATTTATCTTCAGAAAATATATTGTATTGCACGTTAACCGACGCAGTTTTATGCGCTGATTACGAATATTACCGTAGTTTTGCGCAACGAATATCTCTGTATTCGCAAAATTAATAATTTTGAGTCAAAGGCCTGCTTCTTTAGGAAATCAGTATTGCTGTTTCCCTGTATTGATATGAAACGACGCAATGACTAACAATAATTTAAATATAGAAGAATTGAAACGTTATCATTGAATAAAGGTATAATATGCAATGAAAGAATACTCAATTGATAATTCTGATTCCCACATTCGAGGGTGTATGGTGTGGTTTTTCTTTTCAATAAAAGACTCGTTTTAGAACTTAAAATTTTCAAGCATTTTTAATTATCACTTAATGCTACAAACTGACATAGTTTTATTGAGTTATGTGACATGAGTTGAGTATATGGTCGAGTTTTTGAGTGATGTCTTACACATACTAGTTTATAGGAATATTTACGTATTGAGCGTGAGAACATGGTGCTACTGAAAGATTAGGACTTCAATATATGCCTAAATAAAGGTAATTTGATTTTTCTGTATACATATCACGTACAAATAACTCGCAAACTCTCTTAGCTAAGGAATTGCAGATATTGGCAAAAATAATCCCAATGTAAGTGCAGATATATTTTATTATCGCGAATAGTGTTGCCTCAAAATATCTGTAGTTTTCTCAGCTAAAGTATAGACAGTCAAACAAGAATGTTATTTGGATATAAAGCCTTTTGAAAATACTGACGCGTTCACTAAGCAAAGACTTTCAAGACTATGTAGCTTGAAGTCTTTACCAACCATTGATGTCTTTGCATCCTGTCCCATCGAACGCGTACCAATGAAATGATTCAAAGGTGTCAGTGTTATGGATATACAGTGGCGGACTAAATATTTCGTACGATTTTCTTTGTAAGTGTAACTCCATTAAGAAACTGCCTTTTGAGTTCACATTTTAGCCGATAGTGCAGTCATGGTCTGTAGTATATCCGCACAAAAACTAAGCTAATCAAATTGAGTTCTAGTTGCATTGGAATTATTACATTGAGATATAATGACTTTTCATGGATAGAATTTCTTGTACGATTTTCAATCCACATTGTTTTCCTCTGAGATTGTTTAGAAAAAAAGCAAAGCTCGTATAGACAACATAGAAGAAAATATGAGTTACATTATGGCTATTGGAATTTTCTTCAAAACAAACTATTTTTCGAGTGACACATTTCTACCTCATGAGAAACACAGCATGTTGCTTATGTGGCACTCAATATTTTTGCACTTACATATTTCATTTTTTAAAAACATAGGATTTTCAAGAGTAGCAGAGACAGCGGAGAGTATCATACGAATGAAGTTTTTCCGCAAGACCATATGCTGTTTCTACACAGGTTTTAACGTTGTTGCGAATGCTATATTTAAAAAAAAAGTTCGGGTATGTGAGTGCGAAAACGTTGTGTGCCACATTAGTAACATACCGTGTTTCTCATGAAATCGAAATGTGCCACTCAAAAGAAAATATTTTTCGAAGAAAATTTCAATAGCCATAATATAGCTCGTGTTTTTTTCTATGTTATCTATACAAGCTTTGTTTTTTTTATCTAAACAAACTCAAAGAAAAATAATGTGAATCGAAAATTGTATAAGAAATTCTGTCCACGAAAAAGTCATTATATCTTAATGTTATAATTTCAATTCAACTACAACTCGATTTTATGATCTTAATTTTTGTGTGCATATACTACAGACCATGACTGCACTATCGGCTAAAATGGGGACTCAAAAGGCAGTTTCTTAATGGAGTTATACTGAAAAAGAAAATCGTACGAAAAATTTTGTCCGCTATTATATATTAGCTATACTATGGTTAGTTTTCTCTTAATACTATAGTCTGATGTATGTCTCCTTGCAGAAACAGTCTTGGACATCATTATTAAAAATTTTTCATCGATAAAAAAATCTTTTTTGATCATTGTCTTGAAAGAATAGATGTATAAACTTAAGAAGCATCTAGACCGATGGACAAGAAATCTTCTAACGAACTGGATCGACAGTTCACGTTTATCAATTGTAACTCTATATGATGGGCAATGAACATAAAGCTTTTTTCAGACAGATCCAAGTTTTTGTTGATGATTTATTTATATACGCCTAAAGCATGGCGCTGATTTACTTGAACACATGTATCATTTTGTTCAGAATTGAATTCTGGATCCGATTCTATCAGAATCAGGATTTCATCCGACAAGTGTAACCTATGAAATTTTTTTATAATACACATTTAACTATCATCAAATGTTGATTCGAAACTATTTTGTCCTTGATAAAAAGCAATAAAAACGATGCTATAATCGTGATCACATAGGATAAAATTTACATTATGCTTTATTGTAGTAAAAGGTACCTTCTGAATCAATCATTATTAGGCACGTACTAAAGATGTATATCGCAGCTAGAAATCTTTTACTGTCGCGTGATGGTTCCATATTCAAAAAGAAGTTTCGAGTATCTCTGATATCGCTATACTCGCTGCTCTTACTTACTGACGACTTTCATTTAATCTCAGAATTCTACATTTGTAATTGCTGAAATCCTGCACTAATCCATCCAGAATTGGAATGTCGTCACAAGCATAGGCCACCACAGCACCGCCAACATGATGATACTACTAAAACATTATGTAAGTCACGTAAGCTATTTAAAAAGCTTGTCATTGCTACACGTTATAGACCTCTCTGACACAAGCTCATACAAAATGGTTTTTTCTTGTACAAAAAAAAGCAAAGCAAGAATTTTTTCAATGCAATTGTTTGACAAATGACGTCTCGATTTGACAGCAGCTAATGTTGTTTCAATGTAGATCATATCGAATCTTATCTTATATATATTAGATTGTTACTCGTGCATCGTCTTAATTTCAAATTTTGATCTAAGATCTTACCAGAAACATGCATGTAGTTGTCCTAGGAGGGATGAAAAAAACATTCGTAACAGGTTCTAGAACATCAATATCTTAGCGGCTAGTGACTGAGCTAAACACTATGATTGAAACCTATATGAAAACTTAAAGGAAATATCTTCATCATATCATATACAAAGATAATTTCTCACCACTCTCATTTGTCTACGCCGTCAATCAGTTGATTAATGTACATTGAATACTAGCGCCTGGAAGGCAGTATCTCAAACCTAGTCACATACAACTTTATCATCTTTTTTACATACATATACAAGCAAATAGAAGAAGGCAAACACACTTAGTAAAACACTTTTTCAATACCAATAAGAAACAGATAAGTTGTAGAAGACAGAAAAAAAGAACATAAATATCCATAATGATTACACACAAAGTATGAAATGTAAGTGAATTTTTTTTTTATTATGCTACATTTTTATTATCTTCTATGCAAAGATACATTTCGTTCGACGTGTGTTATATTGCATCTCGTTCATTTCTTATTTAAATCTTTCAGTAGCAAATACGTTTTCAAAAGCGTTGCTAAAAACCGAACTCAGACTTTCTGATTGAACTGGACTCATTGCTCTCACATACACCAGAAAAGTGAAAATCGGTTGTTGACAAATAGTTCTCAGCGGTGTCACACTTTTTGATTCCAAAACTCGACTCCAACTCCAAAAAATTTTTAGTAGTTTAGCCATAATGTCTGATTCATATCAATATTTGGTATCTTAAAAGAATAAAAAAAGAAAGCGATTCAGTAAGACAAAAACAGTTTATATTGTCATAGGATTTATCTTTTCAAGTTTGTTTTCAGAGACAACAAAAAAATTATGAGTCAGAAGGTTTTTACAAAAAACAGTGCCAGAAAAATGAATACAAGGTGTTGATCCATCACTAAAATTTGTTGACAAGTAGAAAACATTAAAATTAAGTAAATGATGGAATCGTTTTCATCATATTGTTTTAAAAGATGATCAGCAACAATTTTTCTATTGCAATACATGTAAAAACTGTTGACATACTCATCCATTAAATATTATATAATATTTAATGAATAACCTTGTTTCTGAATAAAAGTCAAACTACTCATTGTTGTATTAATATAACTCAGACATTAACTTCGAAAAAAACGCGTTTTCAATCACTTTGACTCCATCGGAGACGAAATCGGGTTTCGAAGTCCGACGCAGTTCACTAGACACAAAAGAGAAAGAACTGTTTTAGCACGTAGCATTTCTTTGTGACATCTTATGGTGAGCAGTGTAGCAATGTTGGACATGGTTCAACGAGATCTATTGACTGTGTACTAGTGCATGGTATTTCACCATAGATTTACAAGACTTCAACAATACAGTACGCAGACCATGTTGATATAGAGTTATTTTTCATTTCAGCCGAAATACTGCGATTGCATAAAGCATCTTTATATTATATAAATAAACGATCATGGTATACACCATTTTACTGTGTTATCATGGATTGTACCAGGATGTAATGAATGCAAGAATCGTTTTCAAATCAAATACCAGATAATTGAGACGTATGTGATCGTTGATGTGCCGCATGATTCCAATAAGGACATTATTGATTATCAAATGGTTATCAGCTTCTCCTATACGGATGACAACTACCTGCCTGTATAATAAGTTTTTTACTGCACAGAGTATTCTTTTTTGTCTAATAATCTGTTTAATCATATCTTCATGTGGTTTTTCGAAAATAACAACTATAAGGATGCCATATTGATCGTTTCTAAAAAAAAAAAAGTATATTTTGTGTTTAAGCAGTCTTTTTAGAACTACAATAAATGTCAATCCGCTTTGATTGAATCTTCGTCGTGTTATTGAAACTGTTCGAAAACCATTGGTTAAATACAGTTCTTCTCTTGGTTTTTTCATGACACACTACATGATTATTTTTAAATTCCTAGAAAAATGCTACATTTCAGTCGAAAATCTCAATGGCTAACGAATGGAAGTATGTTCAAGTCATTGGTATCAACCGCATCGTTTGTTATCACTTAGATTTCGAGGTTAATTATTAATAGAAGATTATGCCACAAAAATAGTAATTTGTTAGAATATTTGACTAATAAAAAACGTGTAGTTCCATTTCACAAAAAACTGTGTGCCATCTGTGAGCACCGTTTATAGGAAATAACGAAATAAGGGGAAAAACTGTGAAACAGAATTGAGGGCACAAAAAATCCATAATCGAGGATCAATGGGATTTATTTCTAGTAAAACACGGATCATTCATGCTTTACAGACACTGAATCCTATTGATCCACCATTATGGATTTTTTATGACCTCCATTGTGTTGCACATTATTTTCCTTAATTCGTCGTTTCCCTTAAATGGTGCCCACAGCCATATTCAACTCAATTCTTTTGAGTAGAAATCAATCTCCTCAGACTTTTGGTAATTTGGAAAAAAGGGCAAATCGTTCAAGTCATCAAGTTTTTATCAATTGCCGTGAATCGTCGATTTTTATGAAAAATTGATGACACAGGTCATTAATAACATGATGAAGTAGGGAACATCGCATAAAGTTTATTTTTTCTTCGGTATATTTCTATATTATACTTCAGTTTATTCCTATATTCCCTGTTTGATATCGAGTTCACTAAGAGTTATTCTTGTCGACAGTCACTTACGAACACATGTATTTGATGAATAATGACTTGCTCGTTCACACATGACGCATAATATTTTGCTTTTGTTCCTGAAGGTCATTTGAATAACAATCATTTCGGATGAATCAAAATGTATAAAAAACGTTTATGCGTATAAGTGCCTCATATTGTTTTTTTCGTCCGTTTCTGCACACTAAACATTTAATACATTCACCAGCACATACAAGTAAAAAATGAATAATATTGTCAGTCCAACTACACAAGTGTTCTCTACAGAAGCTTCATCTCAACACGTGGTAAACAAAACAGAAGGTAGAAAATTTTTGTTTCGTAGGCTATTATATGTTTATAACAGACAAAATTAAACTTAGGTCGAATTCGATTTTATTTAGGCGCAAAAGCACAAAATATTTTCGTTTTATCTAACAATACAGTCGAACTTTCGTTTATATTAAGAAAGCATAGCATGTATATGCTTCTTTTTACTAGAGAGAGTATTCATTTTCACTTATTCATACTTGAATGTATACATCAATAACTACTGCTGCGTTGACATCCGAGAATAGGTTTCCGAAGTATCTTTATGAACAAGTGAAGTAGCATTTTAAATTTTCAGAGTATTAAATTCTAAGAGAAGGCAGGTATGGATACTACCACAGAAAATACACAAGCTAAAATATCCATTATGTTTTTTTTTGGTTAATAAATGGCTTCAAAAAATTTATTAGCATCACACATCTATATTTGACATATCGTCTACTAACACGCTAAACTCGAAGATCAATAAATATCGATAAAAAATAATAATTAAAAATCATAAGTTTAAAAATATTTTCTAATGTTTTATGTAGAAGCTTGCTGATTCAAACTAAATTTCAATCGAGAACACTTGCAAACTCTACAACTTCCTAGATTTAATTAGATTTCATTTAAAGTTAAACATTACTTAATATAAATATATACGATTAGTTCCTTCTTCTCATCTTATTCAACCTTTTTAGTTTTTAGATGTTTTAAAAGCTCTGCTTTATTGTGCCTAAATTTCAACTTTGCCTGACACATAAATTTTTTTCGCGAAAATCTCTCGAGAAACCCTAGTGATAAAACATATTCAACATTTCTTTTAGAAAGTTGCTCTTTGATGACGCAAAATGACGACTTAACAGCTGAAGGAGTGAATCTAATTACCATTGAAACTCATAATTCAGACCAGTCGACTGAAAAAGCTCCAAATACTTTGGACACATCTGCTGTCAAAAAGAAAAAACAAAAATTGTGTAACGGAACATCCCATGTAAGTGTAGTCGACCACAATGCGTTGCGCGAACACGATACTAGCTCGGTTCACGATATACGTCTTGAAGTCATTGGTAAACATTACCAAGACATAATTAATGCCATTGGCGAAGATTCTTCACGTCCAGGTAATTCAATGTATGCATTTTCTGCTATATGGTAGATTTTATTCATAGGTCTTCTAAAGACACCGAAGCGTGCCGCTGAAGCGATGTTATTTTTCACTAAAGGCTATGAACAGTCAATCACTGATGTTGTGAAAAATGCAATTTTTGATGAGCCATGCGAAAATATGGTCGTTATCAAAGATATTGATATTTTTTCACTATGTGAACATCATTTGTAAGAGCTTTATATATTCATTTGACATATCTTTGCTGTTCATACTTATTTTAGAGTTCCTTTTTTCGGCAAAGTCTCAGTTGGATATTTACCTAAAAAGACAGTGCTTGGCTTGAGTAAAGTAGCAAGGTAAGCAATAGTTTCTTTACAGCATAAACTTATATGTACACATATGAATTGATTCTCTTGTGATTCAAGAATCGTCGAAATTTTTAGTCGCCGTCTGCAAGGTTAGCTTTAGCAGTATATCAGATTTCTATTTTGTTCTTATTATAGTTCAAGAGCGGCTAACAAGAGAGATAGCTGAAGCAATTGAAGAAGTCATACAACCACGAGGCGTTGCTGTTATCGTCGAATGTGTGTAAGTATACGTAATGAAAGTAGAAACATTAATATGATATCTATTTTGCCTTATTTTTTTCAGTCATATGTGTATGGTCATGCGAGGAGTTCAAAAGGTAAATTCACGCACAACAACATCTTCGATGCTTGGTGTCTTTCGTACTGATCACAAAGCACGTGAAGAATTTTTGGCACTCAGCAAATCCAGTTGATTCATTACAGAGTTGTTGCATTTGAGTTTGGAATTGAGATTAGAATCGACTTTATTTATTTATTTTGATTTAAAGCCTTGTAAATGCATGAGTAAGAAATAGTCCTTACTTGCAATATAATTCATATTTGTGGTTATTTGCTATATTATATAAATATGAGTATATTTTTATTTTATTAATAAACAGGTATAATTGACTATATTAATTGCGTGTTTTACTTAGGGCATACCAAAAGTAATGACGCCGACCCTATAGTATTTTACAGAAGGCTTCAGGAAGTTTTTTCTGTATATTCTGATAGCCCAAGCCGTGCTCTATAATTGTACAATATTTTATGAATCTTCAAGTGATATTACATTAGCAAAAATTTTGATACACTAAAGTTTGGTGTTACCTTTATAAATTATCATCTTCAGAATACACAAGAACTAACTGTACACACATACACACAAAAGAAACAGAGCACGTGTGTTTTATATGTATAAACGCAGCTAAATATCAGAGAAGGTAAAAAGGTAAAGAAAAGAAAGAAAAGAGAAGAGAAGAGAAGATTAATAGAAAAAAAGAGGAGAAAAGAAATAATACGTCCACGACAATGTAGCATGGTGTTTTCAATGTAGATCATAATACGATCAAAACTGTTCGCTTCTCTTCAAATGGATGAAGAACATTTTCGTTTCTATATTAAAATACGTAGTGCACTTCATATTCAATCCATAGTTTTTCATAATGAACTATATACTGTCTTTTGATGATGAAGGTCCCCCTCTTAGAACTGTTCAAAGATGGTCAAATGGTTTCGTGAAGATCGATAAGAAGTTGAAGATGAAGAAAGAGCTGGCTGACCTATAATGGAGACCACATCTGAAAATATTGAATAAGTTCACAATCTTACTAATGATGAGTCTTATGGTACAATTGACGAACTCGAAGCACAAAATGGTCTACGTTATGGCACCGTTCAACGAATTATTTCTGATCATCCACAGTTGAAAAAAATTACTGTACGTTATGTTCTCAAACATCTGAGGAACTCTCAAAAGGCTGAACGAGTACGAATATACCAAGAAAACTTGTTAAAATATGAACAAGGTGTTTGGAGATGATGTCATGTAGTGACAAGTGATGAATCATGATTTTATCACAAGCAAATCAGTCGAAAGTCATCGAATGCTGATTGGGTTGGAAGTGAAGATCCTCTACTGGCGGTGGTTCGACGTATTCGTTTTGTTCCAAGAACTCTCCTGTCTATTTTGTTTAAGTCAATTGGTCCAGTTTTAATTCATTCTGTTAAACGTGGAGAAACAATCGATCATCAATATTACATCAATAATTGTTTGCAAGCTGTTATTGATGAAATTAAGAACCAACTACCTTCCTTAGATATTCGATCAATTAAACTTCATCATGATAATGGAAAACCACATATTCATGAAGACTTAGTTAATTATCTTGAATCGGAAGGCGTAACAATAATGCCACATCCACCTAATTCTTCATACCTGGCTCCATGTTACTTTTGGTTGTTTCATTTGATCAAACAAAATATTGACGATCAAGATGATTCCGAATCATTGTATGAATCTGTAATCAAATTTATGAAGTCGTTGAAAAAAGAAGAGTATAAAAAAATTTTTAATAAATGGATTCAACGAATGCAGTTATGTGTAAACAACCAAAGTGATTATTTTGAACATTTGATGTAATAAAAACTTGATAAACTTGCTTTAAACAAAAGTCTTTTGTGAACCACTCACTATTTTTTGCTATGTTTTCAATATTATACTATCGTTTAAAGATTTATGAAATACTGTAGAATTAATAGAACAGGAATTAGACTATCAGAATATTATAGAAAAAACTACCTGGAGTCTTCTGTAAAATATTATAGGGTAGGCACCATTACTTTTGGTATGCTCTGTGTAAGAATATGACTAAAATTCTCTGCGTCCACTGATACCTCTCTTTACAAAGCAAGTTTTGAACTCGTCGAATATATCTTTGAGTGTGACCACCTTAATGGATAATACCCATGACATCTCTGCAAATTTCAATCATGTAATGCCAGTATGCTTTTCTTCTGTTACCTTCAATGTAAAGTCATCATATTTTGTTTGTGAAAAGAGATTTTTCATCAAAGACCTATTTACTGATAGGTATTGAATGAGTCTATATTCAGATCTTAGTAAAGACTTGTCTTCTATGTAAAACGAAAGGCTTTTTCTCCCTAGCATCAGCTCTATTTATATTGAAAATAAGTAAGAAGTATGAATAATAAAAAAAAAATGAGATGAAAGATAGAAGAAATTCGTATGTGTCGAGCTAAGTCGTTTTTGCAAATGAAGAGGACTATTTCATATTATTCTGGAATAAGATAAAGTAATCAGCTACACATTGGTTGCATTGCTAATTTTTTTTCGTTATCAACGATAACGAAAGTTTACATTAAAATCTGTCTTTAATCAAGAAACTTTCCTTAATAATTGAGACCACAAAGTTTTCTATACGTTTGCAGAAGTAAAGTACGTCAACAAGAACAATAGTAACTCAACTCTTTGAAATAGGGTAGGATAGCCTTGACTAATGGTTTGTCTTATAACTGGATTGGTCAACCATCATGAGCGTTACTGAAATCAATTCATTATATTCATTTCCTCAGATTAAAATGGATACTGCATGCCACGTTTAGATGTTATATATTCTTATTCAAACAACAAACTTTGACCTTCTTGTTCGATGTTCACTTAAACTTTATTGAAACAAATGAAAAAAAAACAAACAATGTGATAATGTTTTCACATTGAAAGCTTACAAATTTAAACAAGTGGATAACTAGCCATAGTGGCTATACCGCATTGATTATTCGAATTTCTAAGCATTAAAATATAACCACCATCACCCCATCCTTCACCCCATGAGTTTTTTACAATATAATAATCAGTTGGATGCTTCTTTCCCTCACTACCATATCCAACAGCCAACACACCATGGTCAAGGTCAGTCGACGAGCACATTGGTTCATTATAGATGCCACCCGAGTAAAATTGGAATGAGTCTTGCGAAGCATCAATAGCGACTGAAATAGGACCGACTGTAGCAATTGCAATCGTGAGGTCAGTTTCATTTTTTTCCTTGACATAAACAAAACCCTATGGAAATCGTATATAATGACTTGTTATTTTCTTTTGATAGATAGCACTCACAATATCTGTGGCAGCAACATCTTCTGGTTTGAAACGACATTTTCCATCATAGGCTTGATATGGGTAACTCTTTTCTGAATCTATACCGTTGTTTTGTTTGATATATTCGAAGGCATTATTCATCAATCCACCATCACAGCCTTCATTACCAAATTTGCTCGAACAATCGACCAATTGTTGTTCAGAGAGTGAAGGAAGTGTTTTGGTTTTAGCAAAGGTCTGACCTTCGAGTGAACCAGTAGCTGAAAAAGCCCAACATGATCCACATTGGCCTTGATCTTTAACAGGAGTAACATATCCTTCTTTACGCCAATCTATGTAGACCCACAGATGTTGAATATCTTTTATTCATCGGAAAAGTTATTCAATGAAAATACTTACCGACTTGATCTGGAATAACAACATTTGATGGTGCCAAAAACATATGACGATCGTATTTGCTTTGATCAACATTGGTACTCATCTTAAATCCATTCATTTGTTTCTTGAATTCTTCATGAGTCTATACAATAAAGTGTCTACTAACAAAATCAATAAACCTAAAAGACGTACCAAATCACCGAAACGATTCATTTCCATTGTGTAACTATGAAGACCCATATCGGATTCGAGATTGTGTTTACGAATCTTAGCAAGATTTTTTTCCCATATTGTTCGTCTATTGATATCATAGCAAAGAAAGAAGTGCTATTTGTAACAATTATAAATAATGTACTTTGCTCACCGAACAATTTCTTCCTCTTTTGATGCATATTCTTTCTTGAAAATACGTTTAAATAATGTCCATGAATCGTTCAATTGTTCTTCAAAGGCGTGTACACAATAAACGTTCACGAAAAGGAGACAGAAGACAAAAATTATTTTCATTTTTGTTGTATGTTACTTCTCTGTTGTCAAAACACAAATGAAAATATAATTGAAAAGGTGATTGCATTTTTATATGCCATATCAGTAGAGTGCAATGATAAGACGTTTTTTTGTCACATTATTTACGAAGATGAAAAATACAGCAGCTTACTTGCAATAACACAGCAAAAGAAAACAACACTCTTATCTTGTGCAAGAGTTCTGCAATGTAATCAATTTTAAATGCAGACAGATCAAAAAGAGTTTAAAGAGAATAGAAGTATAAAACAGGTTGTAGAAGAGCAAGCATATATGGACGATATGTCTATCTTCTTAATATCATGATCTCGACTCAATGCATAATAAAACCTATCTTTATTCCAAATAATGGTTCTTACATTTTTTTATCGACTTGTTGTACCTTACAGAATTAAAGTCATTGAATTCATTGAGTTTTTAAACAAATATTATTCTCTTAAACAAAGAGAAAACGGCCACTCATTGGTCTTTGATAAAATCGTACGGATTTCGATTAAGATACAGTTGTCTAACCAGTACGATTGTTTGACTAAGTTGATTCGTGCGAGAAATCAGACGTCAGAGAGGTTTCTCGAGTGAGTTGGCAAGCTTACATACGCAACTATAAATAGGACACGTTAGTTCGTCTTTTATCTTTGTATGAGAAAAACGAGAGTATGATTTTCATCCTATTCTGTAATAACTTCTTATCTTGTCACATTTTTCATATCATTATCATAGACATGCCAAGTAGCTGTATATGAATGAAATAAAAATTAATATATCTAGGCAGACATTAACCATGTTCGAAAAAAAGACTACTGACCTCCATGTAAAAAGTCTTCGGACAAAATATATATTCAATTTTCTTTTACTTTTAAGTTGCAGGAGACAATAAAAAGTAGTCAGCTAGAATGAAAGTTTTGTGCTCTTTCTAAATATATATTCAAAATTTTTCATTGACTTAAAGTTGTTTCTGAAAGAGCAAATCTTTGATGGGAACCAAAAGCAATCTTTGTACAGAATTTTTCTTGTACTACATTTTTCTATATCGATTAAAAGTGCTTCAATTCTAATCATAAGAAAGTCTACTATTACACTGGTTTGTAGAGCAAAACTTGCTCTAAAAAATGCACAACTTCATTTGCTTTCTACACATTGTAGAAAAGGATCAGTGTCTTTCTATTTCAAGATATCAAAACTGTCAAAAACCGATTGTTTCAAAAATTTTATCTCATCTATAGAGTGGTATGTAGAAGATCATTTGTAAATTTTGATTGTTTTGAGTTATAAAATATTTGAAGCCACAGCTTTGTAGCATATAACATTGCCTACAAAACTAGACAGAAAAAAACTAGTCAAAAATATCCTTATGAGAAATTGCACGTCAGAGAAAAGAGCTTATTTGTCTCGGCGAATTATTTAGTTACGTATTCCTTTATAGCCAAGTAGCCGTAAGTCATGGCCAAGTTCTACCGATATATTTAGAAAGAGCATCAAATCTTGCTTCTACCTAACTGATTTTGATCCTTTTCGATTACAATTAGGTCTCTGAAAAATGAGTGAACATAGTTACCAATGCCTTTGAAACCAGTGTTTTGTACAAACATTGTTTTTGATTTCTATCAAAAATTTGCTCTTTCAGAAACAACTTTAAGACATTGAAAAATTCTGATTATATATTTAGAAAGAGCACAAAATTTTCATTCTAGCTGACTACTTTTTATTGTCTCCTGCAACTTAAAAATGAAAGAAAATTGAACATATATTTTGTCCGAAGACTTTTTACACAGAGGTTAAAGTCACAAAGAACTATTCAAAAGTTCAAGAAAGTCAACAAATTCAGCTAAGAAGCACTACGTCTTGCTCATACATCATCACCGAAACATTCACTTAATTCCGATTCATTTAGTAAATATTCTATATTTGAATCATCACACAAATTTGGGAATAATCAAAAAATGTTGAACAATAACCGGATACAGCAAGAATATGATCACAAGAGGCAAGGAGATACATCTATAGAGTTGCAAAAATAACAATTGTGTGTCTTTGAAGAGTTTTCGTTCGTATGACATGTATTAAAGGAATAGACAATATTTAATTTCTCAGTCATTCGGAATCCATAAATTAGACATAGATTGAAGGGATTGTTTTGTAACCAATTTCATCCCAAAAGTCACATTCATCCTTCAAATAAGCGTTTCGAACATCTAGTGGATCTTGAAAGTACAAATAAAGTTCATCAGTATTCATTTTTGGTCATACTATTGACTGTGATACGGGTTGGTTTGTATCATAAGTTTTGGTAAAATTAGTTCAATAAGTAGCCATACTCATTGCAACACGTTTGCCAGCATCTGCAAAATTAACCCATACGGACTCAAATGTATAAGGTAGTTCATCAGCATGACAGACATGATGATCACAAAACGTTTCATTTTCCCATCCATCAAAATCAAGTGGAAAACCAAAAACATACGAATATGAAGCAGCTTGACGAGCATAAATACGTGTCGGACATGCTAATACCCATTGTATAGCCATTTGACATACGAGTGGCCGTAGATCGTCAACTTCAATAGGTGGATAACGTTCCATCATTTTAAATGCATTTGCACGAAACGTGAAAAGTATAATTTCAAGATAAAACGACAATGTGATCGGTTTTACCCATGCTTCATAGACGTAAAAAATTGCTTCTTCATTCAATGTCCCAATTACAAGTGGTTTAAGTGGAAAAGATGTATTCTTCACTATTTCGATAAGCTGATCTTTTACAATAGTATTGTCAATTACAGGTACCCATGGCTCAAAAAATAGTAAAAATTCCAACGAAGTCAACATGGTATTTACTTTTATTTGAGCAGCAGCTATATCCTGATAAGATGCTTTGCGCAAACAGCCTATATCTCCAATAACACAATGAAGTGCTTCAGCAAGAAGAGTAGCAGGTGTAATATATTGTTCATAAGTTCGGAATTCAAAGAAAACACTACCATTTCATATTCAATGGTCATTATTATTACCGAAATGGGATTGCCATTGGAGCACTTTGAACAATATTCGCCTGAAAGAAGGATTGCATCTCACTTGTTATATGATGCAATGCCACTGGTTGTGCTCCAGCACTTTGACCAAATAGTGTTATCTGTAAAAAAGAATATATATGAAAATTTTTTAAATTCATTCTCGATCTATATATAGAACCTGTTTAGAATCTCCACCGAAAGCATCAATATTCGCTTTAATCCAGGCAATAGCCAATCGTTGATTAAGAAGATCATAATTGCTTTTTATATCATTTGGTTTCGTTCCCGTTGCAAGAAAACCAAGTACACCTTTCAAATATTTGATAAAAAAATGTGAATCTACTATGTTACTTTGTATTTATCAAGACGATATTGAATAAGAGCAATAATGACATTCGTTGTATTAACAAGTCGTTCAGATTCGTAGACTGGTACCGACGCATCAAGATATTGGAAATTACCACCAGCAATAAAAATCATAACTGACAAACGAGATGTTGATGATGAATCACTCAATAGTGGTATAAATATGTTCAAGTAAAGATAATCTTCAGAGTACTAAATCGACGGGAAAAAATAATGGATAATATTAAAAGTAATAATAAAATAGATCGTGTATTTATCTACTATTGTCGGACAAAGAAATAAAGAAATTCCAACACATGGTGGTTGATGACAAGCTGAAACCCGTGTTGTTGCATTCAACACTTTCGAAGTCCATTTCGAAATTGGCACTGATCGCTTCCATCTATGAATCCCATATGAAACAATTATCATAAATATTTTAAAATAACAGCATATCTCAAGTCACCAATAGGTGGTTATGCATATGAAATTCCATAAAAAATACGAGCCATATTTGTCTCATAACCAAGTACATCACGATACTTAGTACGAACTATAACTGTTCGATTGGCTTGTAAAGTTTCCAGTAAACAATTCACCATAACGAATGCAAGCACAAGAAATATTTGCATGCTAAAATTTGCTAGTAATAAAACTGATTAGTATAAAGACAACTGTGTTGCTATTAATATACATACTGATAAGAGAGAGAGAGATAAATCTATCCAGTCTCTTACAAAATAAAAAGTGCTTCGCTTTACGCAGTTTTGAAACATGCTTCTTACAAGTAAAAGGTTTCTATTCTCCAATTATTATCATTGAAGAAAAGGCTCAGTATTCTTTATTTGTTGTTTAAGTTGTCAAAAATCATAAAAATCAAAGTTAACTATATGCTACCAGCAAATTTCAAGCAATGTCTTCATAAAAGAACATCATACAAAAAAAAAACCTAATTTTTTGTATTCAATATTCAATGATGTTGAAAACTGTTGTTTATTGTTACAAATAGACTATTAGTCTTTTGATAAACATTTTTCATCTACTCTTTGAATGCATTTTATTGACAATAACTAGTACAAAAAAATATATATTTATGAATCTTTTTGATTAACATATCATTAGTCTTTCTCATTGATCTGTATATAAATCAGGAAATATTATTACTCTATATATATGTATATATATTTACATGTCGTGGTCAAAACTAAAACTTTAATTTTCACTAGATGAAATTGAAACTTCTTGTTTGATGAATACGAAGCAACAAATTTTCTTTCATTCACAAGATTTATTAACAAATATTTAGTATTCTATGATAAAATCACTATGTAGGTACAACAAGACACGTTTGTGAACACTTTGTTTACTTTAAAGTTTCCTATTTATACTCTATCAATGGTATGTTTCGAGCACATCGTTTAGATAAAATCGCTTCTTTACCATAGCCTTTTGTATTGTTTATTAATTTCCTCATTTCATATTCAAAGACAGCGGTTATTGTAATTATCATTCATACAATTATTCTATCGAAAATCACAAAAATTATATTTCAACAACTAGAAATAAATGATGGATTTGATTATAAACAATATTTAGAAAATATTTTATTGTTTAACGATTTTTTAATATATACAATTCAAATTTATCAGTTTTCTAATTATAAAGTAACTGTTAATAATGAAAAGAATTAAAATAGTACAATTGTGTGATTTTGAATGAAGTGAGACAGTGGCACTTTCGACTTCGTACATTTTTTCATATTCATTTAAATCTTTGACATTTTACAAAGTCCAATAAGAACCGTAGGGAAATTTCTTCAAATAATTAATACCATATGTTTAAAAAAAAAGATTGACTCATGTCAATTTAGTAGAATCAAGATATATACTCAATAATATTATCGTTTTAGTAGTGTTAAATGCATTTCGATTTTTTACATTCTTTTTTCTTGTGAGTCCTTTTATTTTGTCTAAAAGCATACGTATGACTCACATCAAATAAAGAACATTATATAAACATGTTTATGGATGAAAGGTTTTCATTATGATTGTTTACATCAATACATACATAGGAGTAGCTGTGAAATTTCATCATATAATCTTTGTTTATAAACTAAAACAACAAAACCTTTTTATTACTGACTGATAACGATAAAGATATTTTAAGTCGAAATAATTACATTTTTCACCGTTGAAATCAAATAAAGAGAAAAAAAGAAAATAAACGATTTTTATCTCAAGAAGTACTGATTTTTAACAAGTATTAAAGTATTATTTTCGTTAAAGGAATACAACAGATCGACTGATTCTTCGAAAATATTCAACTACAAAAACCACGTCAAGTTGCTTTAACATGTGTCATTTGTGAAGCTCCTATATCAAGTTATAATTTTATGCAGGTTTCATGTCGTTCATGTAAAGGAAAATCCAAACATAAATAAGTTTCCAATTAAGTCATTACTTGTATAACTTATTATATAGAATTCTTTCGTCGATAGTATGCATTCATCTTTTTTTATTTAACCAATAAAATTGAATCATTTCAGGAAAAACTATTTTTCTTCAAGTATTAGCGTTTTTTTTTTGCTATATTTAATAATACTAATTAAAATTTAGGCATGTGTAAAGATCATTTGATAAAACAAAAAAGAGAATTATCCAAAAAAATGGCATAATCAACGAAATCGTCAACTTCATTCAACGGAAATCACAAAACATGCGAAAAAATGTGGACCGGTAAGAAGTAAAAAAAATAATAGCTAACATGACATCTTATTTTTTCTAGACTAATAATATTTCATTAAATTCATCATTTCTTTTAAATAATATCAATCATTCTTCTTTATCATATATTCGAAATGCTTATCTTTATGCATTGCAATTAAATTCATCAGCTTCATCTGTTATATCATTTGCTGAATCATTAAATAAACCATTCTCATATATTGATTTAATTGAAATAGAAAAATTTCTTCGAATAAAACTTATTAATTTTCTTTGATTAATTCCTGAATTTGAATCATTATATGATCAAGATCGTTTAACACTTATTAAATATAATTTTCTTCCATTACTTATATTACGAGATGCTTTAGTATTCGATCTAAAAAGTGATTGATTGTATGATGATACTGGATCAACATCAATATCATCAAAGGATGAAATCTTTGCTCAATATCATAAAAGTTTAAATATTCTATTTTATGGTTATAAAGCAACACAAGACTATCTATCTATTCTTCGTTCAATTGTTAATACTATTGATAATGATAGATTGATTATTCAAATACTTATACTTGTTTTAATATTTCTAAAAGGTGTCTCAATAAACAATGAATAAATTTGGAATTTGTCCGATCCTCAACGTGTGTTAAATGCACATTTTAAATATGTTGATTTACTTTCCCGTTATTTAATTGATTGTTTTTCATTTAATACAGCAGTGTTTAAAATGATACGTCTCATTAATGATTTATTTAAAGTTCAAAGAAATGCGGAAGATTATCGAGAAAACCTGAAAAAACAAGGCAAAATAATGGAATTGTATCCATTGATGAAATCACTTATTGGTCTCACATAATACTTAATCTTCATTTGATACGAAATAACTAT
The DNA here is from genome assembly GCA_905250075.1 of Rotaria sp. Silwood1. Classification (NCBI taxonomy): domain Eukaryota; kingdom Metazoa; phylum Rotifera; class Eurotatoria; order Philodinida; family Philodinidae; genus Rotaria; species Rotaria sp. Silwood1. The sequence goes on along the minus strand of CAJNOP010000050.1, from coordinate 897,751 downwards.
AATGAAAAACATCTACTATTAAGTATACTAAGTTTTGATATGTACAGTGAATGATGAAATGTTTTCAATGTTCGTTCGAATTGAATTTTTGTGTATTTTATTCAGCTGCAAAAGTTAAATTAAATTCATATTCGAATAAAAAAAGAAATAAAAACACCATTAGGCAAATTTTAGTGATGAAAAGTTTCTAAAAGTAAAATATTTCCAAGCAATAGAATGCTTTTCAGAAAGCTCTATTTTGTGATGATCAATACTACGTAGAATTGATAACGTTACCAAACTATTTCCGAGAGTCTGATATTAACTCTATAGTAGACAAGTTTTGAATAGGTTGATTTGTTATTAGTAGCACAGCAACTTCATAGGTCGATTTTTATTGACAATTTTACTACAAATCTTGGCATTTATTTTAACGGTGAATTACAAAAATTAGGATAAGAATTGGATCTGTAAGATGATAACTATCTTTCGATGCTATTCGAGTACATTGCACACTACCAAAAAAATCAATCGAATGAGTATGAACAAAGACAACAAAAGAATTTGTAATGATCTTCCATGAGGCTATCTGATGAATAATCTGAAGTGACTAGCCATAAAATAAGCTGTCCAATGCGTGAATACAATAATTATGTGGTAGCTATACACTGAAGAACATGATTATCAAGCTATGTCAGTAAGGGTTTTATGATAAGTTTAGAAGAATAATCACTTTATCGTTGAATTGTTCTACTATAGCGAATAAACAGAGATTCTTTTGAGAATTCTCATTTCGATATGTTTCAGATGCCCGTCACAAGATTTTTGTTTTTAATTTAGAAATTAAATATTACATTTTGGGTCTATAATAAAAATCATAAATATGGTGTGGTTTTTCATAAATCATTTGGTTTTTAACACTGTTGCTATACAAAATACAGCTCTTACTTTCCTTTTTTTGCATTTATATAGAATCCTTTTTTTTCTATACATTTGTAAAGTATAACAGCTCAATTATGATAATAAAATTCATTAGTCCATGAACCATAATTTAGTCTTGATGGTCCATGTATCTCGTAATAATTACATCATTGATGAAAGCTTTCATACACGTGGGTAACAAAAACATAATGTTCATTTCCGGTAGTGCATTATACATGTGTATATAATTACTGCTTTACTATTTTTAAGAGGACTGACGTTTCATTTGCAGCTTAATGACACCCTCACATAAGATTAATACGCTTAATACAGCAATCAACTATTCATTTTGACTAGCAAATATAGAAATAACATACATAGAGTCAAGCCTGCCAGCTCTGAGGTATAATTCATCCAAGATAACGCTATTTTTGGCGCCACTTTCAACGTATTATACTCATACAGCTGGTATTTCTGAAAACAATGAATGAATAGACACATTCAAATAGATTTAATCAAAGAATTATAAGATGAATAAATTTGTAAGATACTCACAGTGCAAAATTATCAATCTAAAATTTTATTCCTAAAGTGGATTAAATCAGATGCGTTAAACTGTTTACATAAACATAAGACTAAATTAGAAAAAAATGGTTTTTCCTCTATGACATATTTTTCACATTGACTCAATAATTACAGCTGGTTCAATTAATCAAATATACACTAAATAATGTTTGTCTATTAGCTAAATCTCGAACATAATTTGGATATTTTATTTTTCAATTAAGGTAAAATTTTACATAAAAAGAAAATCTTGAAATTTTGTGAATTTTTTAAAAATCTATGATGAAAAAAAAATCTCAAATTCCTACTTCTTTTCATTGCTCAGTTATTTCAAAAATAAATATTTTCATCATTGTAACCCTATTACCATATAAACACACAGGAAAGAAAAAAAAGAAAGAAAAAAATATCGAATCCGAACTCCCAGATTTGAACTGGGGACCTATAGGTTACTATGATTACACCATTACAGCCTACCGCTCTGCCAGCTGAGCTAAGTTCGGATATTGAAGTAAGATTCAAAAATACATCAAAAAATTATTCTTATACATCAAAATAATAATTAATTAAATTATGTAGCATCTATTAAATCTTCTTTTTCATCCTTTCTTTATTAATTTTCACTAATGACAAAAAAGATAATGTTTTTTAATGATATATGATTAGTACGAATTACTAAGAAAAGAAAAAATATACTATAATGATACAGATTGTTTGCAAAAGCTCAACATTTAAAAGAAAACAATACAGAATGATTCATCAAACTGATATAAATTTATTGAGAATAAGACTTGCATTATATTGTTCTCTAATTGTCACGATGGAATATTTCAATATAAATAAAGATTAACTTTACACAAAAAAAAAGTTAAGAAAATTCAAATAAGAATTTCTCGAAAAAAAAAGAAAAGATTATAAATGTTTGTTTTTATTTAATAGCGTTTTTTAAATCGAATGCGTTGAACGAGTAAGACGTGTTGTACTAGAACTTACACCAAAACGACGTCCATGTATTACACGTTGTCGTCTGCATCCTTCAATTATCAAACCTAATATCTATATTAACGAAGAAAATGGGAGTTTTCCTTTTTCTTTTAGTTTTTTTTGAAAAATAATTTATTTACTTTATTCTTATGGTTTAGTATCAAATAAATGATAATCATAAATAAGATAAAAACAAGAAAACCAGTGATAACCTTGTCTAACCAATCATCGTCATCATCACGATATAAACTTAATCTTGGTTCTTAAAAGAGAAATATTAGAGTAAATAATTTAATAAGTAAAAAGAAAAATTTGATAGATTATCAACGATTTATCGAACTAGTATTTTCTTCAGGATTGGACTCAATAGACTGATGCTCATTTAATATTCAAAATTGTCCTTTTATAACCGAATATTTGAATAACGCACTCTTCTAAATAAAATATTTTTGATTTAGTATGTTACTCGGATGAAGATTTATTTTGCTTAAAGCTATTGTGTTATAAATTTTCAGCTCTTAAAATAGTTTTTCAGGTATTTTATCAGAAAATAAAGGCGAAAGGTATGATTCAACAAAATAATATAACTGAATATTAAGTAATGAGGAAATAATTGCTATTCGAATGAAGATATGAGAATAAACGACCCATGAGAACATCGACATTATAATGCTGATTGAAAAAATTTCGAAACAATGACATTCAATGAAACTGTTCATTCGAATAAAATTGGCTTTGGTGACGAATAGAGGCTGTCTATTTCAAAATTTTCGGGAACCAATGCCAAACCGTATTCTTCATATTCCTAATAGAGTTTTTAATTTGAGTCCAGTAATTGCTTCGAAGGTATGAGATACTTTTTCGATCATAGGTTATTCCAAGAAACTCCGAACGAAAAACAAACTATTAATAGCTTCTCAGTAATTCAAAAGATTTAAATATTTTTTCTAAAGTTTAATCACATATTCATTAAAGTTTTATTCAATATATTTCAATTAAAATCTCTAGACATCTAGAGAAGTCCGATTAAAATAGTTTTATTCATAGGCCAATTCAAATAAATCAGCATTGTAAAATGATAGCTGCAAATTACATTTAGAAAAAAAAGTACCCATACTAAATGTTCAATTAGCAACACATTCAAGTGATTTTATAAAAATAGTACTATCGAAAATCGATGAAGTTCATGACGTTTGTGAAAATGATCTAGAATCAAGTGTTCGGTTTATGTAACTCTTGTTCGTAGAACTATTGAACAAATTCTATCTCGTATGGCTTTAGTAACAGATGTTTTACCATAAACCGGTATGTTATTGTTTGTGGTTAATGAGCAAGTTTGAGTAATAGACTGAATGCATCATTCTGGCTTATTTTCATAAGTATCCTTAACTTCATTGACTTTTTATTCAGTAATTGCCATAGATCTTTCAGAATGCGATCGGTTTTCGATAGTACTAGTTTGACAAAATCGCTGAAAGGTGGTTCTGTTGATGCATTTTTGCCGCATTTAATTTGCAGCTTTCGTTTTACAATGATACCTAAATCAAATTTGATCATCAGTAAAACTATTTTAATTCTGACGTCTGCAAACACAGACATTTTATCTGAAAACTTCAATGAATATGTCATCAAACTGTAAAAAAACGATATTTAAGTTCCTTAAATTGCTGAAGAGGTATTCACGGTTTTTTGTTCGAGCTTTTGAAACACTGTCTAATTATTTATGTTCGACGATGAACACATCCTACACATCTCTTCAGGAATATTCAAGGTGATCTTATAGAAATTAATTTATAATTGATTCTAACTTTCAGAGTAGCGTCCGTTAGATCTGAGATCTATCCGATGAACTCTAGTAACACGTTTTCAATTTATTTTTCAGTGAACAATTCTTGATACAATTATATCTATTTTTCTATTGAATTAAAAGAAATAAAATAAAATAAAATATCTTACTAAGTTTAGGTTTTCTCTTTGCTGCTGAAGGAACGACAAATCGATTTTCTTGAGATTTTGTTCGATTATACTGAAGTGAGTGAAAATGTGGTTCATTTTCTTCTTTATGTTTGCCATCTCGTCCTATAAGTGTTTGTCAGTGTTAGACAAAATTAAATTTTCAAAATTTTGTTTTAGTACCCGTATCCCAATTCGTGTTAAATTAAAGTGATACCTTCAATCCAATTTCGTTTTTCACCATCATTTGATTGAAAGACAACTTCAATATCCAGAGCTTTTGGTTCTATTTAAATAAAATTATATATTTTTTTTTGTCGTTTCATTCATTCTAAAAATATGACGTACTCGGTCGTTCATTAACTTGTACCCGTGCTATAGAAAAAAGAATAATAAAAAAAAATACAAATAATACAAAACTATATACCTGGTAGTTCTTCATTTCGTCCTAATGGAATTCCCACTAGATATATTTATCTATGATTAATTTTAATGAATGATAAACAATTAATTACCTTCATTCCTTTTTCTTTCATGCACTAGTTGTACTTCCGTTTCATCCACTTGTTCTACATCATCTATAATGAAAATATGTTGAAAAATCAATCAAATTTTTGTTATCAATTTTACAGAAAATTGCATCAATAAATGATGATGATTAGGTTTCGGAAAAACATGAAGTGATAAATTTTAACTATATCTACGACTCGTTAAAAATATGAGATGATTCAAAATGTTTCTAATATAATGAACATCGAATTGATTCCACTTTGTTTGTTTATTTGCTTAAAAGAACTAAGATTTTTCTAATTTTAGTTTATTAATTAGCTCAATTATGATTATCAATCATATTTTAAACTTGCATTAATCATCTGAAGGACAGGGATGGATCTCAAATAGGATTATGATTTAAACAAGAATGAAATATCTTCACTTTGGTTGAATCAAATGAGCTGATTTATTGATTAGTAGCAGTAGTTTATTCAAAGCTTTTTTTTTATATGGGTAAGGTAAAGAAATATTACGGTTAAGTGTTATTGTTGATGTCATGAAAGCAATTTTATTTGTTATCAAATAAGAAAAATAGAACGGTAGCATTTCATGGATAGTTTTTAATTTTTATCGAAGAGAATAAGAAGAAGAAGAAATCAAAACTAACTTTATAAATGATATTATACTGATGGTATATAGAGTAAATTTTCAGAACTAGTTAGTCTAAAAGTCAAGGATTACAAAGTTTCGACTTTGTAAGTATGGAACAATAGTTTTTTGCAAGAAAGTTGGTGCCCACGGAGCTGCCATTATATGTTTTACTTATGCGGCATAGATTTTCGCATTAACATAGACTAGTTTCAAAAACTTGCTCTCTGTACAGAAATATAGTTCATTTTGACTTTTCATTATTTGCTTACAGCATAATTGAAAATTTTCCACGAAACGCTTCACAGTTGTCTTTTCTTACTTAACAATGTTCAAAACATCTTTAGCGAGATCAACGATCTAACTAGACAGTAGTATTTGTTTACGTTATCCGTATAAAAAAAAAATAGAACTTTAAATAAGTTAGTACCACTAACCAAAATATCAGTCCGTTCGAACGAACCGAAGTGGAGATATTTCAACTGTTTGTCGCAGTAATATTAATTGTTCTTCCTGTATTTTGATTAGAGATGTGCAGAATTATCCCACCCTATCCTGCAGAGCAGGGTAAACATGTCAAAATTTTTCTCTCGAGTGAATCTCATCCATTGATACACTCTATTTGAACTCATATTTTGCTCATAGATACGACTCGTAATGTAGATAAAAACCCTAAAAGGATGCTTCACATTAGGTCCTTGTTCTCATGTTATGATCATTTTTACTGAATTTTCATTTGAAATTTTGTCTAAAAAGAGACTTCATAGCTCTTATAATATCACGAAAATTTCAGCCAACATGAATGCTTTCTTCTCAAAATATTGAATATCAAACAGATCGGATTTTCTCGAATGTTTTATGAGAAACGACCTTTTTTGCCTATTTGTTCTTTTAGTGATATATTATCCATTGTAGACTAAACTTTCTGAGAATTCTAAGGATCATGAGATCTGCTTTCATGACATATTTTCAGATTGAAATTCCTCGATTTGGTTTTTCTCTTTGTCCGTTGCCATAGACTGGAAATTCAGTAAGTTGGTCATAAGCCAAGAACAGAGAACTGATGAAGAAAAACCTGTTAGACTTTTTATCTACACTATAAGCGTTACGTATGACTTCAAACATAATGTATCATTTAATGAGGTTCCTTCATTAGTTAAACTATAGGATACGGAAAATGTTTACCCAGCACATCTATATTGCGATATTATTTCGCTATTTGTCACTTTTAGAGGCTTCTAACTACATAGAATAGGATTAAGAGGGAGTGAGATAAACATTTCGTAGGATAAGGTAAGAACAGATTCAGTACAGAACAGAGTAAGAAAATTGTTCTTACTCAACATATAGTGTATGACAAAAGCTGACGCTGCACATCTCGAATTTCTATCAAAACAAGCCTTATCATTGAACCTGAAATAGTTGTTTAAGATTTTCTCAATCGATTTTGTTTTGTTCAACATTTAATTTGTCTTTAGCACCAAAATAATCAATATTATTTTTCATGACTCTCATTATTATTCAAATAATTCTCTCTGCAAAAGAAAATTCACTAAAGTATTTATGTTTGATCTAATCTCAACAGTACATTGGTTTTTTTTTCCACTATTATCGAAAAAAAAAACTTTTTTAAAACTTACTTTCTATATTCTGAGTTTCATTAATATCTTTAAAACAAAACATTAAATGGTTATTTTAAAAAAAACATAAATAGAAATAATTTACCAAATTGGAATTGTTCGTGTTTTAAGTCTAACACTAATTGTGTTTTATTTTCTATAATAAAACAAAAAAAAAAAAATGTTTTATTTTATATGAAAAGAAACAATAAAATATTTTTTTTTACTTGTTATTTTGTCTTCAAAATTATGTTTCTGTAATAAAGAATCTTCATTTATATTTTTAACTAATAATTGATTTTCTAGTTCGACTTTCTTCCCACCTATTTTTATATAATAAAAAAAAGTTTGAAAAAAACAAGAGCTTAATTACTTGTATTATTTGTTTTTTTGAACGATTTTTTTTTAACTAGTCGGACTTTATTAGCAGATGAATTAGTAAGTGTTTGATGTGATAAAGACTGTATATTATATGTATCAATTTCTCTAATACGTGATGCAGTTTTATAAAAAAAATTTGCCAATCGAAGTGTCTCATTAAATGAAGTTATTGTAGAACATAATTTAATCGATGTTGTACCAATTTGATTTTTTTCATTTGTTTTTAATTTGTCCCATATCCAACGATTTATATATAGTATTTTATTGATTGAACATATTTTATCTGGTGTATACGAAGTTATATATTTTATTGGTAATGGTTGTGTTTTATTTAGAGATAAACAACCAATTTCAAGTTCTATTAATATCATATGACATAAAACTCTATATGATTTTGTTGATTCAGAATTCGAACAGTATTGTGTTAGATCATTTATAAAAACTTCATATTCATCTTGAGAATTGCCAGTTGAATTTACAAAAACATGAAGATCACAAGATAAATTTTTTGCTTTTAATGTTTCTAATACATTAATACCAGTTGATTCATCTGTATTCAATCCATATATATGAGAAAGTAAAATAAAGCTCAAAATAATTACTAATAATTTCATTAGAAGAACACGCTTATTTTTTGTTTTTTTTATATAAAATCTAAAATAAAATAAAAATAATATAATTGAACTAGATCAAATACATATTCGTTATTGGATTGGTTCGTATTTTTTTTCTCAAATCGAGTCGACCTAGTTTTTTTTTTAAAGTTTGAACCGAACTGATCCTATCTCTGATGCCTATTGTTTCATATCGAAATCAATAGATATTTATATATATATATATTAAGACTGGAGAAAATTTCTACTTATTTTGATATATGAATAAAATTGCTTGAAATAATGATAGACAAAATCAGTTGTTTTTTCATGTATATTTCAAAGAAAAAACCTAAAACAATCATTTCATGTTTCATCTTATGAAATACATACAATCGTTGAATATGTATGATTCGATATACATTACAAGAAGTGATATATTGACACAAATAGTCCAGTGCAGCTTAGAATGAGCCACTGTTATTGAAAAGATTGTGAACTAAATCTATTGGCATAGTTATTATCGAATTTGTTTGATACAAGACAGTAACTGGTTGCTAGTTTTTAATTACAATCGTATTACGTATACATTTCAAAAATAAAGTAATTTTTATTTTTTTTGAACATAAGTTTAAAAAAAAAGTAAGAAATTCTTTCATGCCATATTAATAGTAGTGTTAGTTGAATATATTTTTCTGTCTAAACATACCTGAATTTTACTCAAGTTTTATGTTCCGTACAGAGGAGTTGAATTTTTGAAAGTACTACACACATCCTTCTCTTTTGACCTTCACTTTAAATCAAATACTAAACTATAAAAACATTGTACCATAGTGTTGATGACCATAGCATTTTTTCTGTCTATAGAATCCCAAATTAGTTAGAGAATATTATAGATTTATTAATTTTTCTTATCATTTTGATTGTTGATAATTACGATAAATTATGGGTGTTTGGTTTTTTTTGCTTCGAAATTAATGAATCATTTATTCGATACATTGTATAAAATTGACACATAAGCGACTTATGCACAATATCACAAACAAAGCATGAACATATCATTCTTTCTTTCAAACGCACATGTATTGAAAAATCATGAGTACCAATAATATTTCATTTTTATCAATACAAACAATTAATGACCTATTTTATTCTATTCGTAGATTCTTCATATTGAATTGTTTCTATTAATTTACAAATATTAGAATGCAACATAAAATAAGAAGTATAGATGTCACTATAAGAGATATCTTATTGAAATATCTGAACACATGATGCTAAATTTCAAGAGAGGAAGGTATTAAGATTTATTTAATTTTGGTTTCAGGAAAAAATGATGCAAGACACACACCTAAAGGATAATCTAAACTGATCAGATTTCATTAGAATTATACCTAGTTTTCAAAATTTTTCAACTAAAAATAATTAACAAAATTAGGTTTGAAATGACTCCAACATTTTCTTTTGAAATCGTGTGCAAGACTTCTAAATGCGTAAGTGAGTATATGACATTTGTTAGAGAGGCAAGTATTCCTCAGATATTTCGCTTTAACGTTCCTTCTAGTTTATATTCAATCAACAATAGAGCACAATAGAAGTAAATTCTATGGATTTCGAAGTATGTTGCTTTTCTCATGCAAAAGATACATCTGTAATTTTGTCACTGTTGAATTTAATAAAAAATTCAAGATGATAATACCTAACAACTGAAAAATGTTTTTTTATTTGATGAATTATGTTGACATGAATAAATCATGTTTTAGTCGCAATCGTAATTCAGATTTTCATTTCTTTGATTTACTGATATATAGTTCAAAACTTATAATTGTACGTACTTTCATCTATTCTTAATTCAGATTTAGTAAGACATTTCGAAAAAAAGTATCCATCATTCATTCCATCATCATGTCTCACTTTTGCAATGATGTTTTTATAGATGCTATCTACGAAAGTAAAAATTCATTTTTATCTGTATATAAAGAAACGGAAGAAAATGAAAACTATAATATAGTAACATCATGTTTGCATAGACGACGAAATTTTTTGAATTGAGAATAGGATTAACATTTCTTGTAAGGTCGACACTAGAGAAATTAAAAATAGAGCAGCAAGAACGAGTGTTTTAATGCCGTTTACATAAAACATATTGCTTCTGGTTTAAAAATTATATTTGGCTGTGTCTAACACTAGTATACATTCTAAAAAGAAAAGGTTTTATAGTGAACATCTCTGAGTTCGTCAGGGGCTACGAAACATAAAATAGTTCTTCATTAGGATACATGTTTAAAGTATTTACTACGAAACCATTCCAGTTTAAAACAAAATCTTGTAGGTTTCGTATTATATTCTCAAGAATTTGTATCACCCTCAAAAGGTTTTGTATTTTTGATGCAGAACTCTTTTTGTTCTACAGATCTCAAAAAGGTTTCGTAGTAAAAGTTTCGAGAGTGTATCCCAGTGAAGAATGTTTTTAAGTTTCGAAGCTCCCTACCGCACTGAAGAAGAGTTCGGTGTCAAACGGTTTTTTTTTAAGAGCGTAGACCAGAAAACGGAAGCAATTAGTAGTTTATGTTAAAATGCTTGTACTCATTCACTAAAAAGAGATTAAATTGTAGATTTGTACATTATACTGGGAATATTTAACGAGAACGTGCATTTAGTTGCTGTATGCGGAAAAAAATTTGATAGTAGCTTCTTGCTCATCAATCTCTGATTTTTTGTACAATTTTTATTCAGTTGCAAAGATGAAGCGTTACTTAAATTTGTTGTCAATGTACAATTTAATATTTAGTCATAAAAAACTCGTTAGCTCTTCAAAAACGTTTTCTATGTTTGTTCCAATGGATCACTCATACTATGAACCTCCGTAAATAATAAGAATTTCGATATTTAAACGAGAATTTCAATGCACTAGACAAATCTATTAGTTTGGTGGAACTTGAAACGAATATTTGAGTTTATCCTAGTCGACGAAATCTATGTATAAGAGACTAGCTTATCTAAGCCCTAAAGCTCTGATACTTATGCATGCTTGCACTATAATAAAACATATATTTCAATGATGTCTGTATACGTAGCTCGATATGTTTCAAATACTCTTAGATTGACAAAACATAGGTATAGATGTAATTCATAGAGAACTACTAGAAGCCCATGGAAGTTTCAAGTATCTAGGTGTGTCCATCCGAAAGTTTAAATCGACTTTATTTGAAGCAAAAAAGTAAGTGTAATAACGGTTTCCAAAGTTTACAGTCACTAAAAATTCTAATTTATTGTATTCATATATTCACAATTAAGATCAACACAATAAAAAGTGTATAAATATTTTTGATCACCAAATTTATTATTAATGTAATAGCATATATTATAAGGAATAATAATCATACTTCAGAAAAATACATGAAACAAAAATCGGTACACAAACTAGCATAAATAGTAGAAATAGAGAGGATGTGAATGTGAATAAAGGAAGAGAACATTTGCACTTGCATCCACTTTCATACTCTTCTCTTAGCTTTTCGAAATTCATGGAATCATTTTTATTAAATGAAATTATTATTAGTATTTAACTTCACTTATTGTCAACCAAGTTGTGTATGAGATAAGTGCATTATCTACCGCTAATGCGGCGTCTAATATGCATAAACACTAATTCTCTATCATCCATTTTGTACCAATGTATTTAATGATCAAAACAAAGTTTTCTTCGATAATAATCTATAGGTAATCATAATTATATAACTTACTATCAATATAATGACTACCTTAAACATATTAATTCGTATATGAAAAGAATGATCGATGGTCATCAAACAGTTTGACAGAAATGATTTCATAGAAAGGGAAGTGTTAAATGAATAATTCAACGAAACAAAGAATAATTGACATTAGATGATATCAATTATTCATAGCCAAGTCAAAAAGAGAAAATTGTTGTTGATATCTGATAGCTTCACATGACGAATTTCTTCCATTTATTCGATGGAAGATAATATATTTTTGAAAAATTTGATGCAATAACAAAGAAAAATTTTTATATAAATTGTTAGTTCAAAATTATAGAAGATGAAACTCTTAGTAATTTTGAAAGAGAAGATCATAGACTAAATGATTTTAATTGTGATTTAATTTCTATGACGAAAGAGTTCAAAGTATCTTTGTGAGAATCTTGATGAAAAAACGATTTAGCATTCGTTAAAATGAAATATTTTTTCAGGTTTTTACTATCATTTCGTTTTATTTAAAAAAAAAACAAGTAAATATACGAATGCAAAATAAACAAAAGGTGCTCTTTATTTTTTCCAAGGAAAACAGAACAGAAAAAAAACAAAAATTGTCTTTTCTCCACTATATGTGTCAGTGTCTCTATATTACATGTTTCTTCATTGTTGTTGACGATCGAAGTTTATTTGTTTCAAGTTGCATATAGAAGGAAGAACAAAAAAAAAAGGTAAAAATCAGACGACGAGTCATATAAAAAAAACATGGTTTGCACGTTTACTTCGTTTAAAAATTCGGATGTGTGAGTATCGGAAGAAAATGTTTAAAGTAATTTCGATGTTTATACATCTTTTGCATTTTTACTGTTCGTTGTAACAATAGTTAATAAAAACACATGATAAATATTTATATGGTATATGGAAAATTAATAATATATAAAATATAATGACTCACAACGCAATCATTATGCTTCCTTCACAACAATTGAGTATCTGATGAATTATTATTCATGTTATTTAAGAAAAAGCGTGACATACATTTTCTTTTGTTATCAGATATTATTTTTCATTATAGATGAAGAATTTTATTTAATTTGTTCGAATAAAATATTGGGCCATAAATATAGTCGCAACACTTTACGTTTGAAAAATAACATCATGATTCATGGGACTATATCGCATGTGAGAGGTTGTAGCAACCCTGACTGTCCGTCACACTCTCGGTTAAATCAAGGAATTGAATTGGAACTTCAATACACAGACAAAAAACATGATATAGAATTAAAAGTAAATGTTAATAGTCTACTGGCAATTACCATTCGTGATATTACACAAGATCTATTAAAAATCCTTTACCTCGATGATATTCCTCTAGAAGAGGTTCGTCTTGTTGGATTTAGGTGTAAGAAGGACTGTTATCCATTGGATGTAATCAACACATCGAAGACACTACGAGAGTTAAACGTGACCAACGATTGTATACTTTATTTTGAACCAACACTTAATGCAGCTCCACCGAAGAAATGTCAATCGTCAATTATTGGACCAGATGACAAGGAAACTGTTATATTTCAGTGGTACAGAGCAAAAACAACACTGGCTATGCTTCTTAAATATGTTATCGAAAAATTTTCATTACATTTGGTGGAACGCCAACGAATTCATCTGTTAACGATTTGCAATGAACTCAACTTGCTCTCTGATTCTTATAAACGATTAAGTGAATTAGGTGTTAGTGATCGAATGGCGATTTATGTTCAGATCATTCCACCACTTCCATTGACCATTGAAAATCACAAAAAAGATGTTCATGTTCAATGCACTAATGGTAATAATAACTTTGTTATACACGTACCGAATACAGAAACAATTGGTGAATTAAAAAATAAAATTCAGAAACGATATGGCGATGAACATATTACTAAGTTCCAATTGTTAAATGAAGCAAAAGAAGAGATTCACTCGAATGATTCTGATCGAATTTTAAAATCGTTCGGCATTAAACCTGATCAAACCATTTTTGCTAATTTTCATCTGGCTACCAGAAACACTCAGTCAGCTATTGTAAATAATGAAAGCAAAACATCTAAACAATCATTTTCATCATCGACTACGAAAAATAATTATGATAAGGTCACTGTCATTTGTAGATTTCCGTCGGACAATCCTGAAAAAATAGAAGCATCAGTGAGAGATACTGTTGATCAACTGATTAAAGAAATATACAGTTTAAAAAAACATAAACGATTAGTATTATCTGAAATATCTTCAGGAAAAACTGTTTTCAAGGTCCAAAAAGGTAACGAAACATCCCGATGTTTAGCCGATATAGGATTCAAACCGGGCGACATTATCGATGCCATCATAATAGATAAACCTCCTACTCATTCATCGATTGTAAGCACAGAATCCTCTCCATTACTCAAGAAAGATAAACGACCGAAAACTAATCGCATCAGCAAAAAACCTATTGGTTTGGATAATCTTGGCAATTCATGCTATATGAACAGTGCAATTCAATGTCTCGCTCATATACCACCATTAACTAATTTCTTTTTGGAGGGTATTCGTCATACTTATATGGACGATGGTGAACATACAGATAATGATTGGAATCCATACGATGAAGTAGGCGATGTAACGGGAGCATATGTTGATTTACTTTGGAATTTACGGAAATTTGATGATAACGATTGTAGTTACGATTCATTTAAACCTACTCGTATTAAAGACATAATTGGTAAGAAGGAACCACGTTTTTCTACAACTGATCAGCAAGATGCTCAAGAATTTATGACTTTCGTTCTCGATGCTATACACAGAGAATTAAAAGAAAAAAATAAACATGGGAAAAATACTATAATAAAACAACTCTTTTTTGGAGAAATAAAATCGACTATAACATGTACTACATGTAATAAAGAAGAATCAACCAAAAATCCTATCAGTTTTTTGTCAATACCACTCAATCGACAAGAACGAGTTTTTTGGATTAATTATATTGCAAAAACAGGAAAGGATGAAATATCTATGGTGTACGTGCCTATCAGTGGTCAAGTTGGGCATATTGTAGAACAATTCGTTAAATCTTGTAAACGACCTGAACTCTTTCACTATATACTCGCTATGTTACCCGATGGTGAACTGAACTTTAAAACACCAGTTAGTGAGATACTTCATGACGAAATTATATTAATGGAACGAGACGAACATTTAGATAATGCTCTACCTGAACGCTTGGAAATATCTACGAAAACATTGACACTTGACGATTGTCTTGAGCAATTTTTTTCGTCAGAAACACTCGAAGATGAATGGACTTGCCAACAAGAAAAATGTAAAAAGAAGACGGCAGCTACTAAACAACTTAAACTTTGCACGCTTCCACCTGTATTAGTTATTCAATTCAAAAGATTTTCGCATGAAAACGGTTTACATCAAAAAATCGAAACATTTGTTGATTATCCCATAGAAAAACTAAATTTAAGTGAGTTCTTACCATCTTCCGAGAAAGAAGCTATTTATGATTTAATCGCAACTTGTAATCATATGGGATCGATTTCTGGAGGTCATTATACAGCGTATGCTAAGCATCTTATATTGAATAGAAATGATTGGTATAGATTCGATGATTCGAGTGTAACACGTGTAAGACTTGATGATTTGAAAGATGAAATTGTATCGCGAGATGCTTATCTTCTATTTTACATTAGAAGAGATATATTAAATCCAGTAACAACGGTGTAATAAACATTCAATAACACAATGATTATACTATCTTCAATTAAACAAGGCTCTCTTTCAATAAAATTTGAAGAATAATTTTGTCCTGTAGTACTTTTTATGCTTTCTTTCTCTTCTAGTAAAAGAAAATCAATGAATATTTTTAAGTTGTTTTGTGCATTGATAAAATGGATATATAGAATTTCACTGATTTTTTTTCAGATTCCTCAAGACAATGTCCTATATATGCATGAAAAGATTTCAAGAGTTTTGATTGACCACAGATTATTATTGAACTTCGATTGATTTTTCTTACGCATACTCATTCATCAGCGTAGTAATTATTATGTATGTAAAAATAAAATTAGATAAAATTTTAGAATTTTTTGAGTGTTTCACAAAAATGTATCTTTAGTTCAGTGAAAAAAAGATACCATTTTGTCAGGTATGAATACTTTTCGTTGGTAAAAAAGCTATATTTTTTTCAATAACCTTAGTATTTCTACTTTGGATAGTAATCAGAAACGATTTTTTTGTCAGAGTAAAAGCCTGTGATTCCAATATGATTTTATTTATTATTGAAAAACAGTTTAATAGAGAGTTTTCAGGAGATGAAATACTACAAATCATTTTCATTTTTCTGACTTAAAAGAATTTCGAAAGTCGGAATTTCGTATGACTTTTGATTTACTTGTCGAGATCTATTCATCATTCTTGAGAAATGATTTGGACTTCTGCATTTACACTTAAAAATTATTTTTCTTCGATGCGAAATTTCATATCAATCAAATATTCGAAGTTTATTCATGTTGTGTTTCAACAAACAAATTTTACTTTCATTTAAAAATATCTATATTTTACAGTGTAATTAAACAAAAAACTTGGAAATGGATCGTTAAAAACTCGCTATAATATACCACCCTGTTAATCATGATTACTCCATTACACTACATCTAGCATGTGTATATAGCATGTAATGTTGAAAGAAACCAGGAATGAAGACGTCAGCAAATCAGCCTAGCTGAAACAAAGAGCAAACTAGTCGTTGTCCTAACATGCACAATGGCAAGTCCATGATGTTGTCCGATCTGATAGTGATGGTTGTTGCATGTTTTACCATTAGAGTGGTTAGTAAGACAGCGTTTGTATCTAGACGTCTCTAGCCATCTTTAAGTCCAACAGAGTCTGTAAAAACAACAAAAGGGATAGCCACTATGCAAATAAAAGTCATTGGTGTTCTATAAGCACTACCGCCTTGCGCACAGCAGGATATTATGCATTGGATGAGACTCCACAAAACTTTCATACATGGTGTCTTTTTAGGTTTCTTGCTCTCGGCAGGGGATGGGTTTATGTAAAGCGATTGTCGATCGATTCTCTGTCGTGGATATGATCGAAAGAAATGATCTGATGTTCGCGACTTCTTTGATGACCTGCCGTAGGGTGCATGCATATTAGGAAGTATTCGGTTGCCTATCATATGGTTGCAAAAAGGTAAGTATCAAAAAATGAAATAACTATGTCTATGTCTTCTATAAACATCGTTACAACATCATTTGCATGAATTTTCCAACTAAGTTTTAATAAATACAACTCAAAATATCGTTTCTTAATTAAGAAAATGATTAATAAACACCATCGCCCAATACTTTCTCATTCAAGTGAAATGCTTCGAAACCAACACGCCTGCTTTACTTCCATGTTTTTCTCTGGAGAACAATATTACTGACATTTTTGTAGTGATATATATATATATATATCATATTTTATTCATTTTATGCACATTCTATTAGTTTTCAGCAAGATATTTTCGGATCTTGCGATTTCTTGACGATTTTGGAACTCGTACATCAATCAAAAACAAGAACTTATCTACTAGAACTAACGAGAACTGAATCATGTTACGACATTTTCAGAATCAAAGAAATTCAAGTTCCTCACCGTATAAACGGAACCCCAAATCCAAAGGAATCCAAGGAATTGATTGAATACACGAAGTCAAGAAAATCACGATAGATGTGTGTGTGTATGCGAATGTCGGTGTGCAGTTGTCAACGAGAGTGTGACTGTGGGGTATGAGATTTGCCGATGGCTATGTGTGTGAGGGTGTGGGTATGTAATTGTAGGCATAATTATTGTCGTTGCTCTGGAAGTGTCTGATGGTGAAGTGAAGACTCAGATCGGCATATCCACAGCACGCATCCATACCTTCACGTCATTCTTTGGACTTTTCGAGTTTTGAGGATCCTTGTAGTTCCTTAGGTTCTTCGAGTTCTTTGTATTCCATGAATTTGGTTTGCTCAGTGACGTTCTTCAGTTCTTAAGTCTCTCGAGGTCATAGGACGTCTTTGTTTCCTTAGGTTTCTTTAGTCCCATGGATTCCTCGAGTTCTGTGAGTTATATTTAGCTATAGTTGAGGAGTGCTTATTTTTTATTAAAGCTTGGATACTGAAATCTTCAAGTGTTCGAAATTCGTGGCATCTGGATATTTCTCATTCCTTAGACCATGAACATGAAGTGAATTTCAAATTAATTATCTCGTGATATTCATGTACTTTTGGATTGACAGTGACAAATGAAATAGGATATCTGAGATCAGAGTGCAACTGTAGTCTAAGGTGATTCGCTATGACCCTACTGCTGATTCAGTGTGCCTGAATTCCACGTAGAACTAAATGAAGTTAATTCATCTTAGAGTCCTTTTTTTCAACAAATTCCACCCATTTTAACAGTGTTCAATATGTGTACGCACGAACTCCTTTAACCGTTTCATAAGAATTCTTGATTGCCTTATGGGTCCGCTCTCTCGAAAATTTAAACCAAAATGATATAAATGATCATTATTTTAGACTTTTGTGAAAATTATTTGAAGCACTATATGAAAATACATTTGTGGTACAAATTTCATCTTTTAAATCAGAGCTATTGAAAAATTATAGGCTGAATCATGTCTAAATTCTAATGAAAAATGAGTGTTCTACAGAGTAAATTTTATAAAAGGAAGTACTACTTTGTGATGAAATCAATTGATTAAATTGACTCTTCTTTCATGTTATAGAGAATCTTTGATTGAGTATTTAACTCCAATTTGGTAATTATTTATGCAAATATAGAAGAGATAAATAATAATATAATAGAAGGATCAATATCTCTTGAAAATGACTCTTCTATAAGATATTGAGATGTTTTTTGCTGTGACTGAAAAAGGTTAAGCTCTCTGATCCAGTGATTATATATCTTCACATCATCTTTAATAAAAAAACGTTAAACAAATAATACTTAGCGAATGAAGAGAGGATATTTCAGGCTCTGATTCCTTCATTTGCTTGTAGAAAACAGTTATGTCTCTAAAACTCGTGTTCTCATGTTCTACAACTAAAAAAATTAATATCTTATTCAATACAAAACATCTGGCACAGCTCCTTTATTTTCATTATCAATATTCTAGTTTTACTTTGCTATACAACAGAAAACCGGTGGCATCGATTTTTCAGACAATCAAACAGGTAAGGGACAAAAACAGATTATTTATTTACTGAAAGCCTATTTTGAAAGATATTTCAGAGACGTTAGGACAGTTGTTGCATGAGAGTATGAAACTTCCTCAGCAATAATCAAAATAGTCGTCTGCGTGAATGAAATAGATCGTGTTCGTTGAAGCCTTGATGTCTTTGTCAATTTATATCACTGTATGATTCATTAAGAAAGCGACGTTTTTTCCAAATACTGTATAATGATCAGTATACAAACTGAAATCTAAAAAATTGCAAGCATGCACATTAAGTACACAAGCATGTAGTGTGTTCGCAATCGCTATCTACAGCTAAAGAGGATAAACAGAGGAGCAACGCAGTAAACTCTATGCTTTTCTCTTTTCATCCATTTTGAACATTAGAATAAGAAACTTGGTTTAAAGCGTTGGCATGAGAGAAAACAAATAAAAACCATTGTTCGAATGAATAGATATTTGCTCTACTCCTTGGTATCCACAAGAATTGCATGTGTTTGTTTATGGCTTATATTTAATTGAGCAATAATTCAATTTAGCAATAGTTATACTGAATGAGCAATAATTATACTAAATGTGTAAGAATTTACTTAAATTATAAAATATATGGGTGTGGGTGTCGAGTGTGGACGTGGGATATGTATGTGAATGAAGAGAAGACTAACACCCACACCCAAAGCAACTTGCACTTGCCCATCATTTCTTGAAAATTATGTTTGCAAGCACATCATTGGTATATCCATTCGGTTGAAATATTGCAAACCTTCACCAGAGGCAAAAAAATGTGAAAATTAATACAAATAGAAAAAGAGACAGACCATTTAAAGCAAATAAAGCTTTATTGACACAATAATATACTATTTTTTCATTTTTCATTTTTTTTATTTTCAATTGTGACTAAAAATAATGTAGTTTTTCTTTTTTTTATTGCCAAAATATGAAATTACTACTGCTATTGAAAGAATTAATTATTGTACGTTTAATAATATAAAATTGCTCAGATAAAGTTTTTTGTATTCCTTAAAAGTTATAGCGAAATCGTATTTTAATTATTGCTGATTCCAATATTTTTATTGCTCAAATAAATACTAGCCTTCATTTATTGTTTATTTTTATCACAAGACAGATCGATAGTCGAGTTTTATGGATATGTTTACAATTATAAACAAATTATTAAAAATAGTTGACATGCTCAAATATGACATGCGAGATAATGTCAAAAGATGCACGTCGATGTTCGAGAACTAGAGTAGTAACAATAAGCATGACAACAACAATGGGAGAAGAAGAAAGAAAGAGTAAGGATGTACGAATTAAAAAAAAAGAAAAACTACCGAAATATTCGAATCTATCGATAAATCTATACAAAGAAAATTTCTCCGCATTTTGTCAGTGATTAGAAAATTTTTCTAAATAGCTCGACAAGATCCAACATTTCATTTCGTGCTACCGAACCACATGTTTGATTTATTGCACTACGATAACTTTCGTAGTTTTTATTTTGATCTCAATAATTTCTTCAATTTTTCTATCTACCGTACAAATATACCCACAAAGATGATTGATAGATAACACACTATTCAGACTGTGCTGTGTAGCACTTCAAAACTCAGAATAGCAACAATGTGCACACAGCAAAGATATTGAAACGTTGTCTCACTCTATTTTCAACGTTGCTCTGTCACGATTAATCTACAATGATTTCGGTCGAAAGAGTTGTATCTAGAAGATAGGGTAAGAGGATCTCTGGTTTCCTCGATCAAATGCTTTTCTTTTAGAGATGTAGAAGAAATGAAACTGTCGCAAATGGAGCTTGTTTCTCATCCTAATGACATGACTTCCATAGAAAAATACTGTGCACGACTTTGGCTGTTGATCATAAACATTGCTACGAAATCTTTTTTTTTTATTTTAAATAACGTATTTTTGGAAAAAAGTAGAGAGTTATTCTAGCTTTCTTGAGTTTAACTCTTCTTGATTGATATGAGGTCGGCACGACATCTGAAAATAATAGGAGTAAGCCATGGCTACATAAATTTTTTTGGAAAACATGATTATCCTTTCATCAATTTTGAATCAGCAATTTTCTTCAAACTATATTTCGATTTCTGATGGTAACTTTTTTTCTCATAAATTATTTTCAATTGTGTTATAATACACGTTTGCATGTGTATCTATAAATAAATGCAATAGTTTTTATGCTAATTTTTTCATCATCGTGCTCGATTTGAATTGTTTTATAATGCTGAAGCATACTGACGGTTCGTATATTTGCATTCTTAAGAAGCATACATGCAAATACGGCAGAAAAATAATGAAATTATCATTCTTTTACAATTAATATTGTTTGGGACAACCAATTTCAAACATGGTTCCACATATTTGAGCACATGTAAATATATAAAGTTACTATGCCGTTCATCAATGGTCTATTGTTTTGAAAATGAAAGGCAAGCTTATTAATGAACAAATGATGTACACCATTTGCTAGCTATTACCAAACACTTATTCGTTGTAACATAATGTTCATGAAAAAGGAGTAGATTCATTTTTCGGCCGAAGTAAATAATTAACAAAAAATACTCAAAGAAACATCAAATAGAGTAAAAAAAATTTTTCATCTCTGTCATTCAAGGCATAAATAAATCGTCTACTAAAATTAGTGAAAATATTGGATTTATAGCATTTATCTACTGGGACCACTTTTAGCAGAGCACTCCAAAATGTATTTAGCTTTGCAAAGACTCGCTACTTAAATACTCATTGCATGCACTTATACTGTACTTCTATCAGAGATTTTATTTAGACTCGACTCAATCTAAATAATAAATCTGTCGTAAAATATATCAATCCTATTGTTTAGTTTAGAAAAATTATTTCCATCGTCCTCCATGTAAGTACGGTCATTTGTCCTTGTATTAACATATTAGATAGTTGCACTATTCTTCAAGCACTACCTTTCTTTTCTTTTCGTTTTTCTTTAGTGTTGTGCTTTTTCTTTGGTGTTTCGCACGACGCAAGTAGATATTTGTGATTATTGTTTGCTATTTTTGTTTTGTTTGAAGAAAAAATAAAAACCAGGAAACAAGTTAGTCAACGTAGACTATCACAATAGTAGTTTGTAACAATCATGTAATGTGCAACGTAAGAGATAGTGTAAGAGGAAGAAAAAATATTTTGCCACCTCCGTTACCACTCTTAAAGCATTGGCGCAATCAGAATTTTTTTCTGTGCCTATTATTGCAGTGTACGTCACGTAAAATGTGAAAGAACGCAAAAGAAAAATACCCGAACAGAACTAAATGTTTGTACTTCTATAAAGAAACACTGATGTTACGATCAAATTATTATTATAAAGAACGATAGCGTAGCACTCGTACTCGTGAAAGCTAATTACAAAAATAAGTTGTAAAATCTGAACATCGAAATAAATCTTTGCTTCGCATCAATACAATTTTATGATGAATCGCACTGGTGGTATTTATCCATACTTCTCATATACTCCTTCAATTTATGCTGCTGCAGTTTTTGCCGGACTTGTATATCTGTCGTTGATTGCTTGGTTTGTTCAATCATTAGTGTTTGGTTGTCGACCAAGGCTTGTGGCTATTTTAATATTTTTGTCGCATTTTCTCACTTTTACTGAACTCATTCTACGTGCCACGCTGACTATTGAGAAGCGAAACACACCACAATTGTACAGGTTTACGGCATCACTCATAACTATAAGCTCCCAAGTCTTATTGGCGTCTAATTTTCAATGCTTAGTTGAAATGCGGGGTCAAATGAAAAGTCGGATAATTGATCGAGTTGCAGCGGTCATGGTACCTATCGGTTTGATAGGAGCTGGTACGTTGCTCGGTGTTGCAAAAAATTTCTCATTTAATCCTGAACGTCTTCTGCTCAGTTTCCGCTTGCGCCAAATCTCAGTCGGAATTATTATTTTATACATTATATTCTTCTTTGTTCTGTGGTATTTCAATATATTAAATGTTCGCCGTCGTTACATTAAGCAGCTGTTGATTATTACGAGTATTTGTCTTCTAACGGACGCTATATATGTACTCGCTGGCTCAATACCCTTCCTTTTCTCTCCACTCAATGCAAACGAATTTTGGTTCTATGCAGGTCATTTAATACCAATCTTTATTGCTCTTCTTACATGGTCTCTCCTTTATTGGCGGAAAATACCATCTCATTCTAATAACATGGACGACCATCGCGAGAATGACGAAGAAACATTTTTACCATCTTCTAAAACCTAACTGATCGTTTACTACTATTGATTTTTGATACTATTTCTAGTGCTTAGATAGCTATGATTATAAGCATTCGCATTTATATACTCTCATACGATTGTGCGAACAGAAAAACTATTTCTATTTCTATATGCCAAGAATAATAGTTCTTAACGTTAACCTCACTATATTTGAATGTTTTTTTCCATAATAATAATCCGACATGTTTTGCTTTCTCTGTCATATCTATTTATATTCGAAAAGAATACAAAAGTTTTTAAGAGATGAGTTTAATAACTTTTAACGTACTTTGAAGTATTCTGCATGATGAAAAAATATGATTCAAAAACAAAGTTTTATCTTCTTTCCAACCATCAATTCGCATAATTAGTGTTTTGCCTTTATTCGAAAGTTGCATGAGACTGCCTTTGAAAACACTCGGAATTCAGTCTTAATAGTAGATAAACTAGGCTTTTTCAAAAAGAAAAAGATAATTTTTAAGATTTCTATACTAGGTTTACAGATCATTGCAAATGTGAATTATCTACTGCCATTTTTTTTCATTGATATGTCACAGCCAAATTCCAATAATATTGTTGTAATAAGTTGATTTGAATTTTTATTCTAATATTTGTTATAGTATTTCGATTGGTTGCCTCCATAAACGCCATCACGTTGATTCAGATATCTTTGTGATGATTCTAGTTCCAATGTTACTTCGTTATAATAATGATTCATTGTTGGCGTCAATTCTAAATATGATGATACATAAATGGATCAAAGTCTACAAGTAATAGTCACATAATTGAACGGCTGATATAATTATGCAGTTCAATCAATCGAAAAAACAAATTGATCTATTTGATAAAAAAAACAAGCTCAATTTTCTAGTCTTAACACTTGCTGTTCATTAAGCTATCTTTTGTCGAAGCTAAATAATAATACAATAATAAACTAATTAGTGTGCTTGTTTAGAATAAATAAAGTACAAGGTTCTATTTGGCGACATGTTTCATGTTATTGATTTAAATATAAGCATTCATCAGGACTTTGCATCGTAGTTTTTCAGCACTTTAGTACAAAAGGAAATACAAGAAAAAGAAAAAGAAAAAGAAACACATAACAAGGGATACCAAAAGGACATTCACAACATGAATTGAGTGCACATACAGATGTATTTTATGCATATGTATCACTTATATTATCACTCAATTTCGATAATAAAATATAAACTTGCAAGCGCATAGTAAACGCATTTCTTCTTAATTTTACTATTAGATTATACTCAGTTATAACCAAATAATTCAAAACCATTCTGCATTATGCATGTGTTGATTCTGGAAAAGAAAATAATTGAAAGTATTTAAAAACAAAACGATTCACTATTTTCTCTTTCGACATTAGTCAATACTGATGCATTTTCTTATGACTCTTATAAGAGCAATCAAAAAAATAATTACACATACACCCAATTGAATGGTAATAACTTTCATAGACATACGAGCATTGTTTAAAACACTGTTTTACATAATGAATAATCAAATAGATATTAAACATAATGAATATTTGTTTGTTAGTCGCCATGGCTAAGTAGCTACGTTGTTCGACACGTATCTGCAAGATACTGTGTTCAAACTACAGTATTAACAGCCATGAAACGACCTTGGACAAGTCATTCACGGTTCTTTGTCTTGGATGACCGGTCAGATAACATACTGACTATGTTGTGACTAGAATGTGTTCTACCCATATGTATGGATGGCTCAAGCAAGTAAACGAAAGAACTTAGTGTCAAGCTGACTTTTTGTTCAGAGCTACAGCTAGTCATAGCTGTAGGAATACTATCGGATTATTGAATCTGCTACTAGGAAGCACTTCATACTACGAGGTAGCTGAAAGACTAGGGTATTTCTTCTTCTTCTTCTAATGTGTCGGTTGGATTTATTAAAATAAGGAAAATAATAGCAGACAAAAAGAGTGTTACATAACTATAGCATCAGCTTCAATCTCAACGCGCATATCAGGATGAACAAAAGCATTGACTTGAACAAGTGTTGCAGGTACTCGAATGCCATAAGAATGGAAAGCTTCTTTGAATGCTCGACAAACTTCATCTTGATCAGCTATATCGATACTATAGAAATAAAAGAAAATATTCGATGATTGAAAATACATGTGTTAACTACAAACATAAACATTCGTACACGAACAACATCTGACACTTGAGCTCCCATGGTTAACAATGCAGCAGTAATACGTTCAAAGATGATTACAGCTTGGTGATATGTACTTTTAGGCTAAAGCGTATCATTTCATTATTTTTATTAATCATTGAAATTCAACTTACATAAAGAACTCCTTTTGTGATATCACTTGCTGTTGTACCAGCTATGATGACAAACGGTCCACGTCGAACAGCACGTGTGTGACCACATACTTCCTCCCATGGATTATTTGTACGTAATTCAAGACGACCTGGAAGCGTTTCAACAATAGTTCCAGCGCTCGATTGGTTGGATTTAGTTTCATCGGTTTCAAAATGAATAGTCTGAAATAAGATAAATGTTATTTTGGTACGTTATCAATAATTGATTTATCAAATATTTATTCTGACTAGTGATCAATGTGAATTTATAATGCAATTGTTCTTACCTTTACAGCGTCCACTTGTTTTTGTTCCTCTGTCATTTTATTATTCATAGTATGCACTGTAAGATAATTCTATACGAATATTATTTGCTTTTTTTTGTTTCGTATTTCTTATTATCTTCAGAATGAACTTATATTCTGTAGAATATATGATGAAAAAGTGAAGAAAAAAAAACGATCTAAATATACTGAGACGTCTATCATCAATTTAGCTAGGATTATAAATCTTCAGAAATAATCAGTTAAAAAAGTATGTTGAATAGTTATATGAGAAATTGCTGCAGCTGTTTTATCTTTATTCATGCTTCTTTCTCTTCTTCGAATCTACCCTCGATGAAAGTAGTGCCATAAAAAAAATAGAGATAAAGAATAATCTTACCCATACTCTTACTCTTTATATATAGACTTCTCTTAAGGTTTTTTTTATAACATGGAGAAGTTTATTGTTCCTTTAACAGATTAACAAGAAAATAACGTTAACAGTGTATTGTTTTCTGAAAAAATAAAGAGCAACTAATAGCATATTGAGTTTAATGAAATACAAATTATAGTCAATAAGTAGTAGAAATGTGAGAGATCATTATAGTGATCAGAGAAAAAAAGAAATGTTTGCTGGGACTATCCACTCTTAAGTGCAACAACTCCCTATGACGCCATCATTAATCAACCAGCTGATGTTAATTCTTGTGCATTTCTCTCTCTCCATTAAAAACAGGAAAACATGCATCATTCATTGAACAAATGATACCAATGGATACTTTAGATGTTGCTTGGTTTACAGGTAGTGAAGATTTATCAAACTGTTCTATTGCAATATTACTTTTAGAAATCGTATCATAACCATTTATTCCACATATCATTTCGAGTGAATGTATTAATTATTCAAATCAAAATCCAATGTTTTTCTCGAATAGTGAAACACAAATACGACATATATATCATTGATCAAAATACGAGAACAAAAGTGAAACGAGTTCTCAAATATGGTATATAGAAAGTAAAGAATGAAGCAAATATATTCTACAAAGCTATTTCTTTTTTGCAAAAAATCTGTTTAATCTATTATGTGTAATCTAATCAATTTCTGCATATTTCTGATACCAAACTAGATGATGTTGACTATTCATTCATACTTCGATGATCTTGAAGTGCATCAAAATGAACTCGTATCGATATAAATAGAACCCTTGATCTTATTCAACTAACAATGTTTTATTTGAATAATACTTCACCAGTGTAAGCATTTATTCTTAGTAAAAATACAGCATCAATATATTATGCTAACAATAATGGTGATGGATTAATTTGTACAACATCAAAACTCACATACTTGGCAAACAATAATGTAGGCATTGAAGCATATGTATTAAAAGTTGGAGCTTTAATTATCGCATTCAATAATCATAATGGTGCATGTGAACCAAGATCACCATTGAAAATCAAGTTTTCTTAGGATAATGGAATAATATGGCTGTGTCAAGAAAATATTCAAAGTCATGATAATGATGATAATAATAGTATATCAATCAGAGTGTTCATATCGTTGATTATTGCATAGCTTTTAGAATGGAGGTGATGATAATGATATTCATTTAGTATATACACATGATAGATAAACAATCAAATATGTTCAATCTAATCAAAAATGGGTTAAACACAGACAACAATTTATCAACATCGAAATAGACAGAGACTTGGTTTTTTTTTTATGTGAAAATTAAAGTATTAAAAGACTTTTCGAAGCTGTCTTGAAAACTAATTTTTGTTTTTTTCTAATAGTTTTCAACATGAATTAACATGAAGAAAGCAACTTACTCTGTTTTTATTATCATTTTGTACGATAACTATAATATGGTTTGAAATTCGTGCTGGTTCTGCAAAATAGGTTCGCTTTGGAGATAAAAAAAATGATGAAGAAGTTATGGAAACTCTTTTAGGATTAATTACTGTACGAGATAAAGTTATACGAAATGATAACAGACTTGTTTCGTCAAATGAATCTCATTTGAGGCGTAAATCACAAATTGATTCAAATAGAATTATCAATATTCAAATTGTTGAAAAACCATTACCTGTAAATTTCAATCCAGTTGTAGAAATTTCCGACATAAACGTACAGTCAAATCTTACTACAACAGGCATTATGCCCACTTCTCCAATCGAACAATGGACTTGTGAAGAAGTACAACAATGGCTTCATTTGCCACCATCTACTCTTCAGCTGTCATCTGGTCGAGCTTTGCTAACATATATGAAGTTATTATCACATGACGATGCACAATATGACGAATATGAACACCGAATGCGTCATCATGGTGTAAGTCGAAAGCAATTTTCTAATTTAATATCATCAATTGAATCTGTTTGTTCATTAAATGATACTAAAGCAACATCAAACGAATTACCTGATCAATGGACATGTAGCAAGATAAAATATATTGGTTTCAGCAAAATCATTTATCCGATAATTTATTAAATGCATTGGATTTTATCGATGGATCTCAACTTATTATGTATGGAAAATTAATTATTGATTCATCAACACGCATTGATCAGGAGTATGATCGATTGAGAGATAAAATTGGAAAAGATGTTTTTCATCTCGATGAATATAGTCGACTTTTGAGTGGTTTGAAAAAACTCGTCAATCAATCAAGATCAAAAGACGAACTTGCTTCATATAATATTCTGTAGTATGGTTTTGTAAAAAAAAATCCTTAATTTTACCCTATGATTGTCTTATATTTTCATCTTACTTGATGAACAAACTATCTTTAACTCGTATCATTAACAATCTAGTTCACATTAAAAAAGAATTTTTTCTTATCTCTTACGTCCTATAATAAATGAAAATTGAATATTTTGTATGTTTTTTTCTCAAGAAAAAAGTAGTGAAGTCTGTAAATTCTCTACACTGAGGAGTGAGAAGCAAAGATAAAAAGACGAAACTATTACGTTGTGATAGGCCTAATAAAAACGTAATATTACCATGATAATATTTCATAGCTTTTTGAACGCCGCTATCATCTTGACTTTATACTGGATTATTTTATTTATTCATTTAGCTCAATTGGTCATAATCTGACAAAGATATAATTTTAAGAAAAAAAAGATGCTTCAATCGCACAGGATTAACTTAAAGCATTGTAGTCTGCATTATACACATTTAAAACAAGGTTAAGAACACAATGGAATGGTCGTACGCAATATCTTTAAGCTCTAAATGGATGATAAAGATATAAAACTCTTCTGACAACTTGTGATGGCATCAAAATATCTGTTTTATTACTATTCGAAGCATAGTATCGGGTGTTTTTGAAAAATATAGTTGACACTGAAACAGATAATGAATGTTTAATCATTGCAAAATGAAAGAAATATATATCTCTATCATTTTATTGCTCATATGTATAATGAGCAGTTCAATAACAGAATATTTACGAGTGTTTTGAGAAAAACTAATATTTAGTAACAAGTTTTTTCAATAAAGCTATTCGAAAAATTTTATTCACAGTAATAGAACAAAAGCTTTTGGAATAGCTCAGTTCTGCTTAAAAAGAATTACTCATCGAAGTCGTTTCATAATGGAAGAAAATTTTCAACAGTTCTTAAACTGATTCGGTCTGAACAGAGCGATTCGCACATTCATCAATAGAATAATAATACAAAACGAACTCGAAAATTTTGTAAATTTCACGAACAAGTATCCTATTGATGAAAATATCTTTGCAAAAATAAGAAATAAATGAGTTCTTTGAGAATCGTTCAAACTAGCAATACTAAAGAAAAGAAGATGCTATTGAATATAAAGATATATTCGAGACTAATCAAATAAATAATTAACATAGTTAGGAATGGTATATGGTTTTCAAGCTTATATTGACTTTCATGATATTTAGAAATTACAGAATAATGAATAAGATACCAATGAAATTAGCAATACAGATCAAAATCAAGTATGGATTCAGCGGTTTTATTAAAGATGGTATGAAAACAATGAGTTACATCGTGTTGATATTCTGTTTTTTGATAACCTTTATGATATCACGTTCTCATTTAATGAACATACACTATAATGTTTATGGATATGAAAAAATTTAAATATGAT
This sequence comes from Rotaria sp. Silwood1, assembly GCA_905250075.1. NCBI lineage: Eukaryota > Metazoa > Rotifera > Eurotatoria > Philodinida > Philodinidae > Rotaria > Rotaria sp. Silwood1. The sequence goes on along the minus strand of CAJNOP010000050.1, from coordinate 867,672 downwards.
TGTGAATCGAGAAAAGATCTTCACTCACACTCCGACCTATAGCTACCCCAAGTTTTACGCATACACTGATAATAAACTGTTTGTTTGTTTGACTTTATTTTCGTACGTTAATAGTTAGATTTCATATCTCAAGCACATAAACTATATAGTACTACTCAAGTAAGTAGCATGTCATCACTTTTCAGGTTAACAGTTTGTTGAAAAACATACTAATGTATCTTGAATTCTTGTGTGACTCTAATAGGAATGATCATGACGAATTACGTGATTTGTCTATTGTGAATTGATATATGCAAGATTTTATAGTAGACGAAAAGGGTGCATCGAATGATAAGTTAAAGAAAATGTATGGATGTGTTGAACTCTTGGCGGATTTTTTGTTCCGAATGCTAGTCCAAGGACACTATATTCTTCGATTTTTATGCTGATTTCCCGCTATTGAAATGTGCAGAATACTTGGTACTAGCAATCATCGCAATATAGCATGTCTTGGCATAGACACTTGTACGATCTTATGTTTGAAGTCTTAAAAATCTGTATTCTTTTGTCGTTGCTCATTTCAATAGTTTTCGACAACTCTCACTCGGATTGAATATATTAATGGTTCTGGATAAAAAACCATCTTTGAAATCGCTTCAAAGAATGTCTATCTGAAGGAAGTTTTTTGCCAACAACAATCACTATAATAGATATCATAGTCAACATCTAATGACAGAATGATGGGATTGTAAGGATTCAACAATCGAGCATGGTGTATTCGATGCATCGGTGCAGCGCATGAGATGATAACAGCTGATGACAAACTCCTATGCCAAGCATCCGACAGTTGTTTTCGATGAATGTCAGTTTCTGCAAGCAAAGTATTCAGACATTCAACAAGATTTTCATGAGACATTTTGAGTAGCTTGAAACTAACCTGAGGTATATCTGAACTTGTTTGGTTTGTATGACTTTTCGAAGTGAATTTGATAATAGTAGAAATATAAAAAACATCAAGATCAAAGAATAGAGTTCAAACAAACTGATCTTTTGTTACTAAGAGAGCATGTGTGTATGCTTGATTCTAGAATCGTCTCTATGATCGCCAAACAATTCCAAGGCCAATTCTATTTGCAAGCAACGTACCGAAACCATCCGTTGAATTATATAATAAATTATTAGATGATCAAAATCTACATGACGATGATATTCCAACCATTTCTCGACCAAATATGTCAAATTTCTAATGGCCGCAACACAGCATAGAAAATATAGCAGTTTTTTAATTACTTGGTGATCCTGCAGATTGTACCGTCCAATTGAGTTCACAAGTTTTGCTCGATTGATAATAGTTAGTTTGTCTTCAAACTCCAGATCGTTAGGAATAGAGCAGAGCAAAGCTTACTAATAATTGAAAAAAGTCGATTGTTTTTTGTCTCTTTTATCCTTGTTGTTCGATGATCCAATAAACCTAAGACAATTTCACATATATCCATAAACCCTTGACCAAAAAACCATATAAATCTAGGCGGTTCAAGTGCACCAGTGTAAATTAGTTCAATAGTGTCATTCCATTGAAAACTCACAAAAGTCTCATGAACTATTGACATATTTTCTAGTCATTCATGATTGTACGGACATTCAGCAATGGCAGAACATAGACTCATACAAAAATACATGATTACAACAATTATTCCAATAAATAATCCACAAAATATGAATGTTCTTATGCGAAGATTGTTCATTTTCCAATATGTGAACTCTAAAGAAAATCTTTGATGTTTTCGTTCTAGATCCATAACGAATCCAATCAGAATTCTTCAAGGATTCGATCTTTTTTCCTGAAGAAACGACTAAACCTTAAAAGAAGCGTGCAGCCATGAATTTCAAGATCCTTGAAAGATTTGAAATAGGATTCAATCAGGATCCTTAGTAGTTTACCCTTTTGTTTTTAACCGAGAGTCATTCACGAACAAATAGGTGTTTATGAGTATGTATGCGATTTCTTCTTATGTTAATTGACAGTTAGAGTCACTAATACATCGTTCTGTTGGATTCTTGTTAAGACCCTCGTGTGATTAAGCAACAATAATTGACAGGATCCTTATATAAGGGTCCAGATGCGATCTTGTCTAAAACTTGATGAAATCTCGAGAGAATCTTCTCTTTTGTTCCTCGATGATCTCGAGAAGGATCAAGATTGAATTTTTGTAGAATCCTGCATGCATGAGTTAGAAAAATCTGAACAGGAATCTGAGAAAGCCCTGATCAAGATCCTGTCTAACTTCGAAAAATTCTGAAGACAGGTATTATCAGGAATGAAGACAAGATCCAAGAAATCTAGAATTCAGACAGATCGTTCCAAGGTTTCTTAAGGAAAGAGCAGGACTGAGACTAGGGAACTTTCAAGCGATATCGCTGTATTTTGTTTTAATGATTCTGTTAGATTAGAATTGCAAGAATGCATTGTTATTTATCATAGTTTTCAAACTACTAGGTTCATAAGGCATCAATCATCAGAAGTAGTTGTTTGGATCCTCTTTATTAATGCTGGAAGATATACAAGAAAGTCTATCATATCAGAGTGAAATGGATTTTCAATCTTGAGTTTAGTCTCATGAGAGAAAAATATTCTTAGTGCAGTCCCATTAATGCTGAAACGTAGAAGCCAAAGCTTTTCTCTAACCTCATATCAACCTCCAAAAGATCATAGCTCTTCTCCAACAATTATGAATTCTCAGAAAACGCTATATCTTTTTTTATTTTTACATTTTGAACAGAAACTTTGTGTATTTTTTTGGCTGGTGCTCTTTTTTTTATTTGTCTTGTTATTATTAGCTTGGTATTTATTTTTTTTTGTTTTTTGCTTCATTTTCACAATTTATTATAAATCTACCCATTGATTTAATATACAAATAATCCTGTTTTATACATTCGTTATATCTACAATAGATCTAAATGATCCATCATGTATCTCGAAGAACTCAGAAACCCTGAAATTGATTATTAATGAAACAGAATTTGATCAGGTCATGCTTTTTTTTTATTGGTCGTATGATATTTGTGAGAAATCAACATATGCTTCTTGATATCTATCATAAAATTGTTTATCTGCGCAAAAATCTGACACTACGCTTCGTCGAATATGTAGGAACGTACTTCAACCATTAAAATTTAAAGAAAGTTTCTGAAATATTATAGAACCTCCTAAGCACTGCTCTTGATGTCGTTTAGCACTTTCTGTCTCGGTTACTAAGATTTATAATGGAAGGCTGGAGTGAGCAGATACGAAAATTTGACTTGAAACTCACATTCACTATTTTCTTTAAAAATATGCGTGCGTTCTATAGAAGAATATACTTACGTTGATGTTGCTAGTGAGCTAGCTTTTCGATATAGATTTCGCTACCTTTTGAAGCAAGTTTCTGCACTAAATGATACAGACTGTAGAGCAACAAAATTTCAGATTCTCTCTTCTTCCTTTACATAACCATGGTACTGCAAAAATGCGTGTAGAATTTTGAACTCTTATAAGCGTTTATTGTCAATGCATAAATCTTTTTTTATAGGTCTATGAGCTTAGTCTACCCTTTAATAAACCCTTTCTACTCATAGATATTGGCAAGAATTTGTGAGCCATCGCAAGTTCATATATATTCTTTAAGTGTTCTCCGTGTTCATGAATCAATTTTTGAGTATATGAACCGAAAAACTCTCAGGCTAAGCGTTTATCATTGTTCATTTTAAACATAATCGTACAATAAGAAACCTTTTGCGTCAAGGTTCAACCCATTCATATACCCAAAAAATGATTTACGCATACAGAAAATAGTTTCAGAATATATGAATTCGCAACAAATCACCATCTCTTGGCAATGTATATGAAGAGAGACGGTTTATGCAACAGGTGATTACGCTCATACACCTTAGGACCTTATGACGAAAAAATCTTTGGCTTTTCATGTCAAAATTCATTTTGCTATTTTCTCGAACTGGATCTTTCTGTTGTTCAATGTTATCGTTCCAGAATCTGCTCGACCATTTTAGATATCTGCAAACTCGAGAATATTTTCAATTGAGAAACATGCCCTCTACAACCCGACAGCGCCGGGTTTTTTGTTTTTCACGTCACAAAAGTGAATTTTTTTCGATAACAACATCATTAATGTTTTGGATTTTTTAAGTAGTCGCTTCATCAGATAGCAAGATAAAAAAATTCACAAATCTTGAAATATCGAACTGTATTAAGTTGCAGCGGTAGGTCTTAACTTAATTGTGACATAAACACGAAGTCTATGTCATAACATTTTAAGGAGCAATTGTGAAAAAAAATGTACTCACTATTTGAACTACAAGGCTCAGCTAGCTGTTGAAGAGTTCAATATTTTGAGCTGGACCTTTAGCTGTGACCACATTCACCCGGATATATCTCTAGAGATAATAGCCAGCTATTTTGCTCTGAGGCAAAGGAAAAGATTTTGGGATGTGGTGTGGATCTTGAAAGTGAAAAATGTTTCTATGCTTTTTTTCTCAATCACAAACCAGTGAAACATCTTGAATCGCCTGCCTTGTAGCATTGTAGAATTCTCTAGTTTCTAAAATCAATAAACAGATAAAGAATAAAATCAAGCAGAGCTACGTCGCACAATGTTGAAAAACGAAAATAGCGAAATATTTCCAGTATCATCGTCTTTTATCGACATATCCAGGTGAATTTTAGATTTCAAGTAGTAGAATGATGCTTCTTGAAAACTAGGTAGATGCTAGTACTAATACACTTGGGTGCTTGTATGAAGCTACTCCATGATTTTTGAAATATAAGTCAAGTCTCCACTAAAGAAATAAGACACATTTTACTCTCCGTTACATCAGACCATGTTTTGAGTTTCAATCGTTAATCTATCAATCAATATTAACGCCTGTTTTTATCATAAAAAATATTTATAGGCTGCCAGTCAGCGTTCTTTGTTATCAGAGTCATTTTTTGTACATTCTCTGAGGTGTGCATGTGTGTATTTAACGAGATTAACCATACCCAGATCCATCTTTACGACATAGTTGGAATTATAAGAGTTTTTCCTTACTGATAACGATAGAAACGATCATACCAGACCGAATCGATCGGAATATCGGCATAAGTCATTCTCTATTTTTTCCACCCTACAACAGTCAAATCAAACCCTCCATTAGCCATATTTGCGTCGTTATTACTACAGTTATTGCATAACCGTCCTGTTTTATAGTGCTCTTTACTATTTATTTTCATAAGTCTTTTTGTCTCTTAGTATCTATGGGTGAACAGAAAACTGCCTAAGACTACAAATTCTACTTCAGCTTTTCACCTTCATAAACAGTTTGTCAGATGCGTACGTACTCAATTCATTGTATATTTAATTTACTTCCCAGGTTTTATTTGCTTTGCTATCTCTGACATCTCTGCGAAATAAATCCTACAAGCACAAGGGAAATATAAGTGAATGTATGATAAACCCCAATGCTAAACTACTATTCAATTGTTTCGATAGTGCAGCTTGATCTGAAAGCGGATTGATTAAATTTGTTGTGTAAGTCATTATGAGCTTTGTCTATGTAGAAATAGTCTGTTGCATTTTTTATCTCACAGAACTAGCTTTTCATATCATTAAAAGTGTTTCATTGACGAAAAAGACAGCCTTACGTTCTTCTTAAAGGAAAAAACATGCAAAACACCTAACAGATTCAATTTACTATTTTCGACTTCAATCTCGTCTTCCACACATCCATCTATACTGGCCCACATCTAGAACATTAGTATAAGCTATATTCAGTATCATATCGAAGAAATCAAAATTATCAGTACGATTGTAAGAAAACAGAAGACTTTATTTGTTAATTTAGTTAGTTTATCGATAACATGTTTTACTCGAATCTTTTCTCAATGTTCAAGTTGATTCTCGCTTTTCTATTTAAATTAGATTACGTGTGTGTATTCACTTTGTTCTTGAAAAGTTTAGCCTCCGATGCATTGATCTTCTTGGTCTGAGTTGGTATTCGAATCATTGGATAATCTTTCAAGTGCCAGAGATGCACTTCAGCCCGTTTGTTCACATCAAATTGAATATTAACTCGATTATTATCAACTAAAGATGGATGCGAAATATCTGCAATCACCAGGAAAGGAGGAAATGCCACTCGAACAGAGAGTTTTTTTCGTTGCAAGTGGCGATAAACATGATCATATGGTTGCGATGGACCAGCTTGTAACCATTGGAGTATAGGACGGTAGGATACTCTTTTAAGCAAGAGAGCAAAAGCACCAAATGTTTCACTGCTAGCATCGAAGCACGCTCCACTGGGCCAATCTGTATGCTTTCTATGCCATATAGTGGCTCCTAATAATAAAACATCGGCTTCAAGACAACGACGAGGCAATTCTCTGAACAATGCTGTAAAATTACGATGTGGAATCGCATCATCTTCAAACACGAATACTTTTTCGTAATTCTCACGAACCAACATGCTATAGAACATTGTCATTGTCGCTCGTAGACTCTGTTCTCCCAGTTTCAGAGACTTATTTTTTTCATGATGTTGATGAGAAAAACGAATGCCATCGAAACGTCGAAGATCTATATTAGCATATTTCTTAAAATTATCCACAACACTTGGTACTCGTTCATCATGACCTGGAACCGTAATAATATATGCTACGGGTGTTGGACTTTTGTCTTGCTGCGTTTGCAGTATTGACAAAGTCTTGCAGAAGTAATAGTTTGAAAATATAGTAGTAATAACAATAATTCCACAGATTGCACTATTGTACGCGTACCTTGACTTTAACCGCCACATTTGAACGGACTTTCTTAAAGTTGCATTTGATTCATTGAAATTGCGTGAGTATTGTTCTTAAATGTAGCTATACCAATGCATGAATACAAATTCTTTCTGAAGAATATTAAAAAAAGTCTCATCACAAGAATCCAAAAATTGATGACAGATGACTAATTACTATACCATTCACTAACAAAGCACAACCATAGATAACCGTAAAAATGAATAGTGTTTTGATAACTAATCGTAATAAAGATCGAGAAACAGCTGAAAATAATACTTGAGTCTCATATATAACAGAAGTAGGACTGTGTTATATTTTGACACTGTTTTGGACTAAAGATTATTGTAGTTACTGAAAACATCTGTGCTTCAAAAATAGTCTGCATTTATCTATTACCAGGTCAGTATTTGGAATCAGTGTTGGATTTTTCCTCAACGTCAGATAATTAGCAACGTTATTATATAAGTAAAGTTCTAGTGCCCAGAAAAAGTTTTCTTCACACCTACGTCTAGACTAGGTCGAAGTCGGCCCGTGTATTCGAACATTCTCACCCTGCTTCTTGTTATTAGCCGCGTCTTATATCCTTTGGTAAATTGCGCACAGATCTATATCTTTCAAGTTTCTTTCTATAGATTATTATTTAACATTGATTATTTATGTATTCTGTTCTCGACAGTTCGAATGAATGTTTTAATGGTACTATTTCATTCGCTTTGCACTTTTTCATTGACTTAACATTGATTGTCGTTCTTCAAGAACATCTATCAACCTGTAATCTTGTGTACACACAAACTTTCATCGTGAAAACAACTTTCTAAATATGAATCAGTCAATAATATGGTTTTGGGACGGCATATACGTACAAAAATGTAACGATTTCGTTTACTCTCTTTCCAGAACAGAAGTTATGCAACTTACAACATACAGAACTATTTTCTCTTATTTATTTTGAAATCTTTCTATTCAAAATAAGAAATGTTTCACGCACCTCATCTTGTATAAATACAATCCAAATATACGAACTAAGTTTTCACATGTCAAAATCGTCGCAATCCCAGATTGAATAATCTCCACTTCACCTGTCATCTAAGGAATCAAACTTCAATGTCATGTTCAATTTTACATTGTACAAATGAAATGCTCCAAAGAGAAAGAAGTGAAGAACGAAAGAAATATTTCTTCTAGACTCAATCAAGTTTTAACTGTTCTCTTCATTTTTTCATCTCGAATACACAAAGATAAACAAACGCCACCTCTCAGTGGCATAAGTAGCTACAGAAAAAAAAATACAAATCAGTCACCAAACTACGATTCATGCACTACTCTCTTCGCTCTTTTTTTCTTCGTGACGGACTGAGTGGTGAAACAGTTAATGCATACCATGCCCTCACTCTCATAGAACCTGTTTACTTTAATGCTTCGTACGCAAACCGAACAGTTGCCAATCAAATCGGGTGGGTAGAAGTCTTACTCATGTAAAAAAAAATAAAAAAAAATTTGATTTTATTCGTTTTTTTTATTAAACAACGATTAAAATGGCACGATTTTGATCAGATTTTATAATTTTAAATCAACTTTAATTGCTATGACTATAAAACAGGTTTTTCTCTAGCTTTACTTTAGAAGCTTCAATTTTTTATTATTTTTTCTGACTCCTCACGTCGATAGATTGGTAAGTGTAATACTACTCCTATCTTTCATACACTCGGATGTACAACATCAATTCATACTTACTCCCTGTGAGACAAAACGCCGATAAATTAGATTAAAATCCATTAAAAGCGAATAATCAATTAATATTTAAATAAAATCGATTAAAATCAGAGTTTTCTTTGACTTTTTTTAATGAGTATACTTCATTTCAGATGGATTGCGTGTGTCGATGTTTTGGGGATATGAGTGGTGTTGAAGGTGTGACTGTAGGTGGGAACATGAGTATAAGTGGGACATGAGTGTAGGTATTCTCTTCGCTCACACATATAGCCATACCGATACTCACACGCCTATATGCAGACTCATACCTCCACGTACACCTACACTTTCAGCGTTATAAACGCTTCAATAGACCCTTCCGAAGGGTTTGAGAAATTCATTAACATAAACTTAAAATTCAAAAGCTATTAGCTTCAATTTCATTTGATTTTTCAATTTAATTTATTCAAATACAGTACAATTTTAAGCCTCAAATTTTTGTTGTTAAAATTCTTAAAAATTCACTTCTATGAATTTAAGGGGGCCCCTCACAAAGAAACTTTTTTATTTTTCCACGGAGTTCAGCCAAAATTTCAGAGAATATTAATCTTGGCTAGAGTAGATTATGGTTAAAATATCTCCTCAAAACTGCGAGTTATTCACGAGTTATAATCAATTTATTGGTCAAAGGTATCCTGTATGCGGACAAGGTTTTCACAATCAGAATACGAGCTAACATGCCTGGGCAGTTTTTAAGTTGTGGAGTACCCTTAGCGCTAGGTCGTAATGGAGCTCGATTTTTGAAATTCCCTTTGTTTGTTTTGTAAAAAAACTTTTTCGAAAAATTCTCGAATTCATGACCAAAAAATCGCTGATAAAAATGACATATGTAAGTGCTTTATTTGACGAATACAGAAATTCAAAAATGAAGCTCTGTTACGACCTACCCCTAACTGTTCTCTATTGAATAAAAAAAATTATCACTTGTATATTGAGTCGTTATTGAGTAAGATTTGTCCACGCAAACAGTATAGTCGAAAAAACGGATTTTAAGAAAAACGGAAAATAAATTTTTAAAAACCCTATCTTTTTCAATATGGAGGTTCAGAAAAACTTATGCAATATCCTTAAAGCTCATCATAAAACCAATCAACTATAGCGCATTCGACAGTAGATATCTGGCTCTATCTAACGAGCTATAGATCACAAAATTGATGAACTCGAAGAAAATTGACTTTGTTTGAGGGGAGGAGCCTTTAAAAAAAACTTATTTTATGCCGTAAATTGTGTTTCTTTTTTCTTTTTTTTCTTATTCAACTACAATTTATAGATTTTGCCGGAAATAATTGTTATGATGGATGTCTTAAACTTTTTTCAAATTTGAACACACCATTTAATTGCCATTTTAACATGGAATCAAACTTCGCATGGAGACAAATTCATTGAGGTGCAAAGAATTCATATACAAAAGTAAAAAACATATAATGGCGTTCAAAAAATACCATGGGTTTGGAATGTGAATGTTGGTGAGCGACTTCTCTTCATGAATACACCCCTATCTACTCACCTTGAACTCGCAAAACAAATTGAATTACCGCTAAAACTTATGATAAAATCTCTTTGAAGACTCGCTTTGACTTTAATACAAACCCTTCTTAACTAAGTTTATATTGATGACCATCGCTCGTGTTTTAGGAGTATTACTTTATCGGTAACAAAAAAAAACTATCAGCTAGTCAATATCTATCCTCAATATTTAGCTTCCTTTCAGAAAAAACAATCTTATATCCTGATGATAATATTTATTTATTTTAATAGTTCGATTGCTTTTAATACATGCTAATTTATGCATATAGTTTTATACCATCTAATACTTGATAGTTATTATTTATCGAAAAAAACATCATACCATTCTTTATATGGTACACCTTTCTGGATATCATCTAAAATCTACTTCAATCAAAAATTTTTTCGATTGAAACCTCACGTTTTCTATATATTTCACTACATCTTTTCAGATTGTCAATCTGTATTGAACAAAAACTCATGCCATTCACACATTGGAGTAATTTTTCTTATCAAAAAAAAAACAAATATTCATTTAACGACAAACTTACGTTCTCTATAAATCGCTGTAACTTGTGTTCAAACAATATACCTTTCCATTCAGATATTTTTAAAACGAATTATTTTCTATATGTGCTTTCATAAGTCAAATCTTTAAAAAGTTAACTATCAAATTTAATCGTTTTATACAAAACAAATAACATTGTTAAATTTAAATTAACTGAAAATTTAAAATATATTATTTTATTTAAATTTAGTTTTCTTCATGCTCGCAAATGAGAAGTAGCCGAAAGAGTTTGAGATTTATATTCCCTTGTACGAGACTTCTATAGGTGTTTAGGAAAACGTTGATAATAAGTTTGTGTATCCAAGAACGGTTTATAAAATGGTTTATGAGAAGCTCACACATGAAAAAAGAGATTGTGAGAGATTTTGAAGAATATGCGTATATACAAGAAAGCCTTTCGGCTATATTAGTCTCATAAACACTTCACTTAACAGTTTTTCAGTGCATGAGAAGACGATGTCGATGTGCATATAGGTGCGGTTGTAGAGAAGGCTGATAGTGACAACAACTTCCCATTCAAACAGTCAAACGTTTCGTTAGAAACGCACATTTTTAAAATATCATTAAAATCAGATTCACTTTTCATAACACTTAAATCTAAAAATTGATTGAAAAAAAATGTTCATGTCTAGTAGTAGACTGAGTCTATCGAATAATCAAGAATACATAAGATACCATACGTAAGATCCTTCTGAATTCCTATCGAAAGAGAAACTTCAGAAAAATGTTTGCAGATTCGTAATATGATAAACTCTTGTTATAAAACTCTCAGTAGTCTGTCCCAATCAGTAATATCATAAGGTTTTTCCTTAAATCTCAAAATAATCAAAATTTTAGCATAGAATATCAAAGCCTTTCACATGAATTCTAGTATAATAAAAGTTTTTCTAGTAATTATAAATCCTTTCTATTTTTGCACACTCTTGATTTCATAAACCCATAAAGGGAGTAGAACATCGGTCTAAGTCCTGAAAGGTTTATGAAAAATAGCAGTCAGGGCAAAAATTTATTATTTTCCTTCTTTTATGTGGTACACATTCACATCCACACTTATGAACAGTGAGCAACTTCTGATAGGCATATGAACGATTAATTTTGAAACACTGTAATGTACTCATAAATACTTTTTACTGGTTTTCGCATATGTTTTCTTCTTTGATGTATTTTATCAGAACTCAGATACACTGGAAAATGAATTTTCTAAAAATCCTTCTTTTTTTTCATAGACGAAAATAGACATAAAAATACATAATTCTGATTCAAAAATCATTTCGTCTAGAATTTTGAGTACGCTGATTTTGATTGTAGAGACACAAGGGTTTTTCAAAACCGTTAGAAGCTCTTCTATAAACTCCATTTTTTCGAAACCACTTTTTACTGAACATCTAAATATCTACCACGGACAAAATTAACGCAACACTTATTTTTGATAGACTTTTCCATTAATGGTCAACCATAAAAAATGTAAGTTTTTCAGAAAATTCTTACGTCTATAGGTCTTTGTAGAACTCGTTTCGCTGATCCTTTTGGTAAAAGAAATATTCAAATTTACTCAATAAATAACAGCATTAGAGTCAAAATACTCGAAACTTATGCATGTTCGTGACTACTGCTGAGTAATAGGTGATATTTTTGAGTATTTGGAGCCAAGGTCCGTTATTTATCGAGTAAATTTGAATATTTTTTTTTACCAAAATGATCACTGAAACGAGCTCTACAAAGTCCTACAGACGAAAAAAATTTCTGAAAAACTTATATTTTTCGTGGTTGATCATAATGAAAATATCTATCAAAAATACGTGTTGCGTTAATTTTGTCCGTGGTAGTGTAATTCTCTTCTATCTCTTAGCAAATGCCAATAAGAGCTCTGAGTAGAAAAGAAGCATCTCATCACACAGCTTAGTAACCACTACCTCTCATTGACTCTTTTTTCGTGTAGTTAGCCAAATCAATAAGCTTCTTTTGCAAATTCTAGAGGCAAATTTCAATTCATTTTTTGTGTTTCTCTTATGTATATGCTTAAGAAACTAAAATTGATGTTGACAACTGATGTAAAAAACTAAAAGAGATAAAAGGTCGAAATAACTAACTATCTAAGAGCATACTGTGGAAAAGAATATGGCACAGTGAATGTTTTTGGCTTAATATGCCGGTATGATTTTTTTTCTATTAATCATGTCTTTTGTTTGCATGATTGTTACTCCTAAGTTTCTTGAACGATCAAAAGCAAAAACAGTAATTGTCTAAAAAATAGTTCTTTTTGAAAAACGCAGAATTGAAGAAGCTTGCTACACTTCCGACACCACCCTCACCCGTTTGCACTATCACTAAATTTAACAATCATTTTTCTTAATCAGTAGTTGACATTATGTAAACTCACAGTATCTTTTTTCTGAGTATCATTCTACTCAATCCGTAAGAAAAGTGAACTGTATAAATTGCGCTATTTCGAAGTCAATATTTAGTTCCATATTTTTCTCCTTTCCTTAAATTTGATAATAATTTTCTACTTGATGCTCACCTCAGTGCCAACTGTGTCATATCGGCAGCACCCACCAAGTCATTCTTACATCCCACACCCACTCTCACTCTGACAACTCCTATTCAAAGCGCACCTGATATCCATACATTAACAAAATGGTACTCATATTCACATACTCTCACTCACAATTACATGTACATCAACATGAATATCTTCATCAGCATTTTTAAAGTTGAAAAGATCAGCTTTTTCTTCTTGCTCAGAAGTAACCTATGATATAAAAGGAGCATTATTACAAAGTTACGTTCGATTCGATGGACTATTTAATGACCAGACAATTTTTATGTAACCAATTTATCTGCAAAAATCTAACAAGAATACTTTTTTTTATGATTTTCAGATGCGAGTAAAGGGTAGAAAAAGGTGTATTAGTATTGTCTACAATCTTAAGAAATGGCGAAGAAAATATTTCACTCGTGCTCTTATCACTGTATTTATAGTTTTTACTATTGCCGTATGGGTTAATGCATTTGGTATGTCGATGGAAAAACGACCAGTAAAATCTGAAAAAAATCTGTCTCGCATTGTTTTGGGCATTCTCGCCGATCAACAATTGATGAATACTCTCGTTAATGCTTCTCAACAAACATGGATACCTGCTTTTCCGTATGATATTTTCTATTTTGTTGGTCGAAGCCATGAACATCCTCCTCAGTTTTCACCAAAATTGAATGTTATCAAATTACCCACAGATGACAATGAGTATCCCCCAGTGAACAAAACATTTCTTATGTGGAAATATTTTTATTCGCAACATTTATTTGATTATGCCTATTTCATGGCTATTGATGCGGACACTTATGTGAATGTTGAAAATCTTCAAATAATGCTGAATAAGATCAAGTGTCAAGATTGCTACGTTGGTTACCCGGCTATAGGAGAAGCATACGAGCGGAAACGCTTAGGAATTCTTGTTCCATACTGTCTTGGCATGGGTTATGTGATTGCTCGCAATACGCTTCTCCGATTTGCCTCGCACATAGACATTTGTCGTCAGTCAACTGTAGCAAATCATTCAGACACTGAATTAGGACGATGTATTTATCGATTTGCATCAGGTACATCATGTAGTCAAGCCCAAATGCCATTGGAGAGAGTTATGTATACAACGAATAATCAAGGAAACATCGTTCCATTTAAACGCGATTCACGAGGGCGACTAATAATAGAGTTCCCAAAAGCACCACCAACTCGATTCTTCAGAGCTGCACTTGTTCATCCGTTAAAAACAGCTGATGCGTTCCATCAATTTCATCGACAAGTCACACTACAATTACGACCGATACTACCACCAGCTTTCTTGGACGGCAGCTGCGTAGCTAATCCCATCATTCAAAAGGAAACCTATCCACGAAGTCGATCTCCAGTCGAGTGTCGCTTGCAAATACCAAAACAATCTGCTTTTAACCTTAGTTCTCTAAGTGCGTTTGTAATTACTTTGCCGAAATTTGAACGACGTTTGCAACGAACGATTCAGAATTTTGAAAAACACAACATTCGCCTACAACCTTTCTACGGAATATCAAACGCTTCTGTTCCAAAAACGACGAAATTGACCAAGGGTGAATGGAATCTTCGTTTGACAATGACACATTTGATGCAGACGATAATCAATGCTAAACTACAGCAAGTTCTTATAGTTGAGGATGATGCTATTCCACACCGTCGTTTCAGTCAACGTTTTCAGGAGGTGATTGATGACCATCGATGCAGGGAATGTGTATCTGGCGGTATCTTGATGCTTGGATCAACAACATGGTTTCCGGGCTGGAGAACTCTTGATAAATACAAAAATGTCGAAAAGGGAACGTGTCGCAATATATGTACAGAGAATTATGGATCGTTTGCTGTTCTACTTCATCAAGCCACATTCCAACCGATTCTTGATTGGTTGAAGGCAGAGAACATGACACAACCTTACGATTTTATATTTGCTCATCTTGTTCGTCTCGGTTATCCTGTAAGACTCACTTTCCCAAATCTTGTTATCACTGATGTAAGACATAACTCCACCATTCAACCTCGTCCTCTCAGCAGTAATTTTCATAATCTAACAGTTCGAGCGCGAATTCATCGTTGGACAATTGAGAATTACATGATTTCATCTTCTGATACAATATATTGATACCTGATATAGTCCGATTTTGTCGAAAATCAATCTTTCTATGCCATGAATATCCAACTTGAACATATCAGCTTATACATCTAGAAAAGGAGAAAATTTTCATCAAGTAATGTTCAAGTCAGAAAATCAGATAATGGTGATGAAGTCTTGTACGTTCGTATCAGATCTTAATTCACCATGATGCTTGATCTTACAAGATCCTACAAAAAATTATACGCAAATTCGTGTTATCAGAAGTCTAACATGAAACCGTGTATTAAGTTACGGATAAGATCCGGCAATATGATCGTATATTGTCATAGAAGATTGTACAGTTGAATTTCACTATATTTTCTAGATCTGTTAAAATAATTCACAATTTCTTTGAGGCTTGTTCAATGAGGCTAATTGAATTGGTCGGTTCAAACATAATATACAATGGATACACATTGATGATCATTATTGAAGGTCATGACACGTAAGTCGAGGCAACCATATGCTTGAGTCTACAACCCTATAGTTATACCTTTATAACGATACCCTAACACCAATAGCATTATATTTACATTCTTATAATCATACTCTTACAACAATTCTCTTTTATCTCATATTCTTACAAAGATACCTTTAAAGCTATATAGTTAAATGTATACTGATAATCTTGTATTTCCATGGCCAATCCCTTAGATCTATACTACTCTCTAAAAAAAGGTGTCATACTGAACCTTTAGAGTTCTAGCTTTCGGTACCTTTTTCTGAAGCTTTTAAGATTCTAGAATAATATGGTTCTTTCTTAAACTTCCTTTCCTTTTTCCAAGAAAGGCTCTACTGTGGTAAATAACAGTCCATGAAACAGACTTACTCTAATACTGCTGATGAATTCTATGTTCGACCCAGGGTTTCTATCTTTAACCCCTTATTTCTATTCTTGATTTCTTATTCATATATCTAATCTCTTGATCTTAGACTTAACCCCGAATTGTTATGTCTAACTGCTTAGCCCTATATCTAATGTAATTATTCTATATGTAACTCCTTATTTCTCTGTTTAACCCTTTATCTTGCATTGGCAAATGGAATTGCCATCTTTAGAAGCATTACAGAAGAAAAAAGTATAGCGTTTGAAAATGATAAAAACATGTTTTGTAGTGGACCTCAACGACCATTGGTTGGTAAAAGAAATATTTCTTATCATTGATTTGTCTTTGAAATATCGAACTTCCAAAATCGATTATTTTGAAAAAATGAAAAAAAAATCAAACTTTTTGAAACAAAACATTTTCTACCTACAGTCGCTAGACATATTTCGAAATTTCTGCATGATATAAACCGATGAAGAAACCCACTGATGAATAAGATACCTTTCAAAAGTTTCATCATAACTCCAAAAATTACAAAAACGAAGGTACATGATTGACCATATAGCCACTATTGGACAGGTAGAAGGTAATCAAGAACAAAGTTTATATATTTATTATAAATCTCAACTCATGAGAAGTTGATATACTACTTATAATAAATTAGATATTTTTCGAGGTTCTAAAATGGGTCAAAGAGAAATAAACCTTTTTTAAAGACACATGCCAAAAATGCATTTATTCTTTTGATAGTAATTTTTATCTGTTCACTCCTTCCTTATTTGATTATTCCAATGGTACGAGATATATGTTACTTATATCCATTCAATGAGGTGGTCAAATAAAAAAAACAAAGTCTACTATGTCGTTCGCTCTCCTTTCTTTATCACATGACCCCTGGATCAATTTAGTCACCGTACAATAGAAGCAGAACATCCGGTGAATTAGATCATGCCATTGATATATTAGGGAGGCTAATACTTATTTTATAGTTATTTTCTCCATGACTCTTCTGGAACAGCCATGGATGGTAAAGGGTTAACCTATTATTTGTATGTTGATCCCTTTTCTCTTTATCTCATACTTTATCACTATATTAACCTCTATAGGTTTCTGTAAACCATTATGTCTGACGCGCTCTGAATCTATATCTGTCCCCGTATGTCTATGCCTCATTTCTTCACGTATACCTGAACTGACGTGCATGTATCTATCGGTTAGCTTCATGTATTCACCTATATCTGTGTTGACATTGGTAAATTGACTCGGACGTTCGCGTATCTATTTGTGCCTCTTGTGTTTATTAGTCTTTATGTGTGTAAAATTGAAATTGCACAGATGGTGCTCGTTCCGCATTAACTCGAAGACGACGAAAGTCAAGTGAGACGAAAAAGAATATACTTGAATAGTTGGAATTCGCTAGATAAACAACCTTCTATCATACGGGAAGGCTTTAGCAGTTTTTAATGCCAATGCGATCAAATAATGAACGTCACTAAAGCTATATCAAAGTCATTGTTGGAGTGATTCATGAAATCGAAATATAGAGAGTGATTTAGAGTGTAGAAATCCTGTTAGTGCCCGCGAAATGCTCATATCTCAACGTTTTAGCAAAAAACATGCTGGTAATATATTCGATGCTACTCATATTGCACTCAGAAGTAGCTCCACATAGAAAAATTGGAAGTTTAGATGCGCTAATAAGATATGCATACGCGATTTTCAGGTGAATAATAAATATTTGAATATAGAAACGCTTGAAATTGCCAATTTTTCTGATTGCTAAACATTCGTCTTTATTATGGAGAGAAAGCAAAAAATAGTTTAGTGTCAACCTTTCTGAATACAGTGCGTTTGAGAGACCAACTACTAAGCTTTCTTTGCTGCGAAACTTGGAGAGGTTTTTATTTCGAATCTATGCGATCATGAAACTTTTAGTGAGGCTTCGTGTATCTATATCATAGGCTAAAGATATGGTAAAGTTCTTCAAAATTTCAGAGCATTCGTTTGGTACTTCTTTTTACTCAGTATAGTTCAAGCGAGTTGCACCAGAACCATCTTTCTAAAATGGAATTCAACAGTGAAAGATGGCACGAGATAGAACTATTCTAAACAATTGGAATCTTTTTTTTTTCACATGAAATGGTTCTTTAAAGTATGTAGAACGTTTGATGATTTAGTGATAATGAGATGAAACCATGAAAAATTCAGCATCTTCGATAAAACACTCAATGGTTCCTTATGATACCTTTTTTTAACGAGAGTACTGTATCTGTATCCTTATAGGAACATCCTTTTACTCATATCCTAATCATTAAAACCGTATTCTTCATTCGTAAAATATTTTCTATTCCGCTTCTACGTACCCCGTTTTATTTATATATTCGCACTGATGTCTTCTCTCCTTTCTGCTACCCTTTAATAATTTTATTTTGTTTCAGATTTAACGTTATACTATCATATTGTTCTTTCGATGTATGATTATGTATTTGCGTCTCTTTGATTTACTATATATGTCGTTTAGTGTTATGCATCTAAATCTAAACCAATGCGTACTTATCCTGCAAAATTGTCTTCAACGTGACCCTCTACATATTTTTATATAATGAGATAAATATATATCTGCCGTTATTATAAAAATAACTGATTTGCAGCTTACGCATGTAATGTTTTTCTAATGGTAAGTACGAAAAACAAATGCAAGGTAGGCGAAATCAATACTAATTGTCTTAAATTTATATCTTGTTTAGCACCGTACTTTGCTGACCTCTTTCGTTTCGTTTAATCATTCGCCTGGAATTACTTTTTCTGTTGTCCTTTCTTCTTATTTCCTTTCTCGCTGTTTCTATAATGTTTTCATTTTTTTTACAACCGTCGCTGTTGTTTTCAAATAATAAGCATGTATGCTCATCAGCAATCTATGTGAGTGTTTGTTCTTCATTTTTGAATATGTCTTTTTTTTTTGTTGTCTCATTCTTATGCTGGTGTTCTCTCAACTTAATATTGTTAACCTTAATCGTTACTTATACTTGCATTTCAACTTCAACTACTGAAGAAACAGTATATGTAAAATAAGAAAGGTATAAGTTCAGATTTTAAGTTTTTCTCGTTGCAGATTTGTACACGCACAAAATCTTGCGAAGAGCAACAATAAAATTAATGAAATTTGAATGAAGAATAGAAAATCATTAGTAGCACCGAATTTTTCTTGCATTTCAAAGTTAACATGTACAACTAAATCCGTCGACATTATTTTGTGTGCCCACACAAGCGCAAGCATGGAACAGTAAAGTTATGTGTAAAGTATTCGTCATATAGATCTTACGGAATTGTTAAAGGCTGCGTCTTCAACTACTTCATTTGACGTTTGAAATAATGCAGCGAAACAACTAACAAACATTAATGTGAAAAATCATGTTCTCTACTTATTCACTTTCAACAAAGTAGAAGCACTCTAAAACAATTATATATATGATGGACTCAGTACGAAAAATCAAAAGACGACTACTTGTTTATATTGAACGAAGAGCTGCACTCATTGATAGTTCTCTAGAAGATAAAGAATTCATACTATCAGTTACCTCTGGCATGTTTAACCAGTCTATTATCATTTTTACGTACAACTTCTTATTTAGCTACAACTCCTCTCATTTATGCTCGCTGGACATATTGACAGCAACTATATATATTTATAATTTGATATTAGAATATGCACCGTTCTGAGATAATTATGAGAGTTTTGTCATTGACAATGGCGTAACAGGTAAAGATGATAATGGGAAAACTCAATTGATAACCATAACATTTTTATTACACCAAATAAGAAATAAGTGATGTATTATATTGTTGTGCAATAGATTGATTTTTTGTTGACTTCTTATCTAATATGTATTCCTCTTTATGTCAGATTAAAAGACTTTTTGAACATGTTCAAATGAAGCATTTATTTTTCTACTAGTTTGCAACAAAAACTTTTCGAATGAACAGAAGATTAAATATATATTTTTAAAAAGAAAAGTTATATGAAGGGCTTCGATTTCTATTTACGCTTTTTTCACGAAACTATAGTGTGAACAACGTTCAGTTTCAGATACACGTTAGAACCTCAGAGCTTATCAAAGTTCCGTCTCTTAGCAGACACAAACACTACATTATGTCAAACAATAGTGATGACTCTCAGTTGAACATTGACTGTCTGATAGAACGGCTTCTCAAAGGTAGGTATATTTGTCTGCTTTTTTGGCGATATTTTGATAATAATTGTTTTTCTTTGAATTGTGTCGTACTATTCGTCAGATCCAATGATCAATACATCAGAAGAAGAAATGAAGATTTTATGTGCTATGTCAACAGAGATCTTCCTCAGACAACCCATGTTACTCGAACTTGAAGCACCGCTGAATATCTGTGGTATAGTTGATTATCAAACTTTGAACTGTTGAAGAGTCAGCTTCCATAGATTCAATTTTGATAGTGAAACCTAATGAAATGTGCTTTTTAAAAAGTTGTTCACTGATTATTTCATTCTCAACAACAGAGCTGTCAGAAATAGTATGACGTCACCTGTTAAATTCAAGGTTACTCGCAACATGTTCAATAAAAAAATATTTTCCCCAATATTTAGTTTTTCTGATATGGTTTACTAAAGAAAAGGAGAAAATCAAGCTTAGTATTACTTGAAACTATGGTTGAGAAACAGAATTGATAGAAATCATCAAACATATGTTAGACAAGCTGAAATTAGCTTCTGTTACTCCCAGCTGAAAGCAGGTCGTTCTGTAGAAGGGGTCACAGTAATTATGAATAATAGGTAAAATAGAAAGAACTTTCGACAACACTAAGCTTTTACACGAAAACATCGGTTTGAACTATCATCACAAGCTATCGAAAAGTAACGGCAGTGTTTTTATGACGTGAAGTGGTTAGTCTTATCAAAGCCATGTTTTTCTTTCAGTTTTCTACAAACATATATGCAGAGCTACTACGTCAATGCTCATTTTCCTACTCTTCATGGTGCTTAATTCGATATAAATCTTGATAGCTGATATTGCACATTCGAGAAACCTGGCTTTGATATAAATAACTACTAGATAAAAGTTGCACAGCAAAAAGAAAACACGGAGTGAATTATTAATTACAAGCTATTTTATTAAAGGACAATAACGTGTAACTTTTGATACACTTAAAAGCTTTACGGTGATCTCAGCGAAATTTCGGGTCGAATATGCTTGTTTGAAGCGATTGATTAATTTCTGCAATTGGATAAAGTAGCGTGTGTAGAGATGAATGAAGGTAGAAGAGATGTTAGGGTTTTCCGTTCAATATCAGACACAGGTCCGAACACAGCTACGTTCATGCTCATTCTCTAAATTGAATTAATGGTGATAAGTTGAGTTGACACCTGAGTTTCTTGTCACTACGAATCGATTCAATTCAAAAGCGTTTGAGTGTATTTACTAGTGTATGCTGTCTAAAGTATCACCGCTTACTTCGATGTTTTTCTATGATGTTTTGACTTTCTAAGAGGCAGAACTATAAAAATATCTTTAGCGAAAAATTCAATTTTCTATCTTTAGTTTAACGACTATCATTGATCCAAAATACTTCGATTAAAACATGCTATTTCATATCTCCTCAAAAGCATGAAGATTTCAATAGTTTGATATTAGTGTTCTTAAAGAAGTTAATAAGATGCAACTCACATAATATAAATACAAACAGTTTGTAGACTTCTTTTTACAATGAGTTCTGTTTCGGACGAATCTTGGCAATTGGAATAGTGCAGATATATCGCAAAGTCCAAATTGAATGTAAAATGAATAAATATTTTTGACTGAAAAGTGTGTTTATGCCAGGACACTGTGTGTTATCTCTAAGAAAATGTTTTACGGTTCTCATATCAGGTAATGATATATTCCTAGTGAGATATTCGTAATTAGATAGAAGAAGTCCAGTTTCTAGGATCTTAGTGAAATAGTTCCGGTGTATTTTAGATGATTGCACTGTGAATCATTCTGATATGAATTCTTTCATGTGTTATATCGATTATGCGAGTAATTTTCTGGCAGTCGAATTGGATTTTTTAAAATGCTTGAGAAGTATTGGCGCCATAGTTTACAATTACGATGAAAAGATGATTTAATGATTTTGACTTCAAATAACAAGTTCGTAGAGATCACTCTTTTATGAACCATGATTATTTGTATGGCCATCATGTATTTCTGTAGTTGACATAAGCTAATGCGCTAGGCACTTGTCGAATTGATACAGAAAGAAGATCTGAAACGTTCAAAAATTAAGAACTCTTCTTCAGTATTATTTACTTCCACAAGCCATCAAGATCTATTTAAATCTCAGACGAAAATGTCTCGGCTGATTGATCAAACTCGTGTATTTTATCCAACAGGTGACATTCACGGTCAATATACTGATCTGCTTCAACTTTTCGATTTTGGCGGTTTTCCACCTAAATCCAACTACTTGTTTCTGGGTGACTATGTTGATAGAGGCAAACAATCCTTGGAAACAATATGTCTTTTGCTTGCCTACAAAGTCAGGTGGCTCACTTTGTAGACTATGTATGATATACATTTTGTCATTTGTTTAGATAAAATATCCTGACAACTTCTTTTTATTGCGTGGAAATCATGAGTGTTCTTCAATCAACCGTATCTATGGATTCTATGACGAATGTGAGTATTTTCTCTCTACTTCATAACAATCCTATCCTTCCAAATGAGTCAATTTTCCATCAAGTAATTTTAATTCGTGCTTCAAATTAAATGTTTTCCATTTCTGTCTGTATCTCAAAGTCCACTCTAATTATTGGTATTTATTATTTTTGGAAATGAATAGAGACGAAATATGTAAGTTTAAGATTTACAAAAATGGTCATATACTGAACAAGAAAAACAACCGAAATGCATGGTACCCTTTGCAAAATACTGATTATTCCAAAGAATTATTGAATATCCCGATGAAAATAGATGTATTTCGATTTAAAGATTTCACTGACTGCCCTTTTTTCTCTCGTTGAGAATGACAATAGTTCTTCGTCATTTATTTTGGTTACTGATTATAGGCAAACGACGATATTCCATCAAAATATGGAAATCATTCAATGAGGTGAAATTACAATTCCTCTTCTGTTTGAAAAAATATTTGCCTATTCTTCATTCAAGTGTTTCAATTGTCTTCCGGTAGCTGCTGTTGTCAATAGGAAAATCTTTTGTTGTCACGGAGGTGATAGTTAATTTTCTTCACATCAAACAATTCGAATATTCTTCATTATTCAAAGGTCTCTCACCTGATTTGCTAAACTTCGATCAAATTCAGCAGATTCAACGACCAATTGAGGTACCTGATAGTGGTAAGTATCAATAATTATCATATACAGATAAAAAAGAAAGTGAATACGGATGATGATTACTAGAGAATATTTCTGACAAAATAAGTCACATAGTAAATATCAAATCGAAATCTCAATCGAAAGTGTACGATTATTTGAAACCAGCTACATTATTCATGATTAATAACGTTGAGCGTTTCGAAACGGGAACATTAAGAAGAGAAAAGAACCATAATAATCAATTGTTGCTATTGAGAAAATAAGAGTTGTACATTTGGTTCAATCTATGATGGCAATCGAAAATCCAAGGCTATGTTTTTTTGAGTTTTGAAGAAAATATAAAAGCAAACTTCTTCGTATTTTCTCATTTCATTTCCGACCCTAAGTGTCCTTTTATTTTTATCACTTTCGATGGTTCTCATCAAGAAAAATATAGAACATTATTGTTGTTAATGAAAATTGTTTGTATACTACTTTCGATTTGGCGATAAAATAAATTTTGTTGATTAGTGTGTCTCCTAATTGCTATCCCATGTGATGAAAGCCGGGCAAAAACCGCCGGTTAACCGCGGTTTTAACAATCCGGTGCCGGCTCCTTGAGATAGAAAAACCACGGTTTTTTTTGGTTAACCGCTAAAACTGATCCGGCTTTTGTGACATGGGATACATTACAAAGCCATTGATACTTCTTTAAATTATCTGTCTTGTTGGACAATAAAAATAATCACATAATAGAATTAGAACAAATTGTTATGTTTCTTTGAGTAATATGGAATTTAATAGGCCTTCTTTGTGATCTACTCTGGGCTGATCCAGACAAGGGTGTGAAAGACTGGAATGAAAATGACGCCGGTGTTTCAATGACATTCGGTGTTAATGTGGTGAATAAAGTAAGTCTTCGGTCGAAAGCTTTTTTTTCTACGGAATACAATCGTTTCAGTTTTTGAATAAATACAACATGGATTTGATCTGCCGAGCGCATCAGGTGAAGAGTCGTATGTCATAGTCTGAAAATATTTACTATTTTTAATATTCTTCTATTATTATAGTCTACCGTAAAAAGAGATTATTTTACAGAGTATTCTTTTTCTTTAAAGGTAGTTCATAATGGCTACGAGTTTTTTGGTAATCGTCAACTTGTCACTATCTTCTCAGCACCGAACTACTGTGGCGAGTTTGATAATGCAGGTGCACTAATGTCAATCGATCAAGATTTGATGTGTTCATTTACGGTATTATTCGTTTATTCTCATAATTTTCACTAGAGACTCTTACCATTGTTGCCTAATTGTTAAAATCATCTGCTACTTATGATATCGATTTTGGTAAGCTATAAAACTTTTGTAAATTGAGCAACAAATTTTCAAAGATCTATCAAATTTTCATAAGAAAAAAAATTGGTATTTTTTATGTTATAGATAGCCATTGTTAAGCCTATTCTGATTACGATCCGAACTTTTCAATGTAGTTATTTCAAAATTATTTGCTTGTTTATATTTGTCCATTTGAATCGAGTGTGAAATTTTGAGAATAGGAAATTCGAAGTTCTACATCTTCTTATGTATTTCATCAAGCAAACAAGATATACGTGAATTTTTCACTGCCTAAAGCTTCTTTAAATGAAAGTACGTTGATCTGCACAAAAGTCATATTCACATTCAAAAATGTAAGAATCTATTCTAATCGGAATAATGAATTTAATATGAAGGAAAGCGTTTGGACATTATACGTTGATCATTCGATATCTTTTCAAACGGGAAGAAATCGATGAACTGATGCGATTTTATTTTCTCACGTTAACAAAAAGAGGAACTATTGTGAGATTTTAAGATGATATAAACTCTTCTCTTTTGTCTTTCGTTATAGGTTTTTCCACCGAGTGAAAAACAGACTAAAGCAAAGGATGCTGGTCATACAGAAGCTGATCGAAGAACCGTGCCTTTCAACGCCAATACCAGCACTCTATCCAGGATTCAAACTTCAGAATTCAATAAGCATGTAAGATGGGCTGACATCGAAGACGGTACATCATCTGAAGAACACACACTATACTCACTTTATACGGAGCTTTGACAGACAGGTTGACTTATCGAGAATCATACAAGGATTACTTTTGCACAAACAATAGAGAAATGAAAACAGTCATTCAATAAATCAATATTTACGCTACTGTTTTGTGATTTTGGCCTCTGTGATGTGTTTGTTAAACCTTGTATTTTCTGGCCGAGAAAGTTTGTCATGTAATGGTTGCTTTGTAAGCTAAGCTTTTGTAACTATAGATGAGTAATGACAAAGCATAAGAGTTTTCAAATCTATGATAATTTCTTCTCAAGACATCAAATTTTCAAATCATGTTTCAATGTAATACGAATTATCTGGCAAAATCAAACACTAGAATTTCTAGGTAGCTACGTGTCCATTCCTATTAAAGGAGCTTAAAAAGAAATATTTCAAATACTTCGTTGATAGATATAATACTTCCAGTGAATTCTGAATGTTTCAACATAATAGAAGATCTGGGTCTTCAATTATAAGGAAGAGGATTAGAAACATCAATCATTGCAGAAATATGACATACGCCAACATGTACCATCCAACTGTCTTTTAAATTAGAATAAGGGGGAAAAAAAGACGAAGATAATTTCGATGGCATGCATTGCAAACGGAAAGGTTTTGACTGATGCAACGATGGTGATCAATTGATCAGAAGTTTTTCTAAGATCCGTAGCATGCAACAGACTTCGTTTTCTATAGAAAGCGACTAAAAAATGATGATACACTTGTTTACACCACATTTATCGAAAGGGTACAATAAGCAAGATAAAAATTTTTATGAGTCCGTGGTCAGACAGAAAGAATAGAAAAGGAGTGAGATGTTGAAAAATTATTTTATCACGTGTTATACCATTCAATGTCATAAAGAGTGCCTTCTTCAACCCTCCATATATTTCTCTTTCTTAGAACTATTGTCGATTGACAGCATGATTGCTTGCTTTTTGCATTCGATATAATGTTTCTTCAGAATAATCGACACAGTAGGCGTTCTCCTCATTACTCTGGGATATGAACTCTATTATGTTTCATTAGAGCTGTTCATTTTTGAGTCCCTCTTTGCTAGTATTGTTGATGAATTATGGTTTTGTCTCTTTCTATTCAGTAGTGACATGTTGAGAAGTAAAGTCAAAGATATAAAAGATATGAAGATATTTCTGATTAAACCTTTTCATGATTTATGCCACTTTACTTGCGTGTTGTCACTAAGAATGACCCTTGACAACATACAATAGAGAGAAGATTTATCATGAATATAAGCGAACACATGTTATGAATATATCTTTTACTTCTTTATTGCACCGCTTTAGAATTAGATGTGCCTGACAAAAACATTATACACATCTTTTGTGAAGATAACACTTAGATAAACTTGAGAATCCAAGACTAGTAATATATTGAACAATGTTGACATTCGAATAATTGCAAGCTACTTTTTCAGCGTCAAAACACTGAAAGTCTCTGAAAATCATCATATATAAGAATTAGAATTGCCTCTGAAGCATCAAATTGGAATCTAAGATTAGCTCCAATAAAAGAACACAATGAATTACGTAATGTCCAAAGAGACTTCTGCGTAAAATTTTGTAAATCATATTTTCATAGGTATAAAACTAAAATCACATTTTAGTATTCAACCGTTTCTTACAGATTTTGATAGAGCAAAAGAATCTTCGTGGAATAAACCTAATTTTTAAGGTATTGGAAACGAGTTCGGATAGACTTGTTGATTAGAAGTCAATTTTTGAGCTTGCCAGGAAGAGTTTCGAATCTTTGCTATTTCTGAAATGATTTCGAAAAAAAATGCGATGTTTCTAGTCTGCCAACTCAGCTCTATTTGTCCGTAATAAAATCGAACAGAACGGAGATATAATAAATTTATTGACAATACATGAGGAAGACTCCCAGATAAAGAAAAATACTTTTGATACAGTATCACATAAGTTACTAGAAAATGTTTAAAAGCAATATTGATTGTCACGATAATAGAATCAGAAGAAAATTTGGTGACATGAGAAATACATAAACCACTAGGCGTCTTTTCTGAATTCATATTTAAACAAAACGAATTTCTAGTTCTAATCCACAGTTTTCACTTATCAACGGCACTTTCAAAGGAATCAAAAAATGAATAAAGACTTTGTCCAGAATCTCGCTTTATCGATATCAACATCTTGATTTCGCATAACTACAGAGCAACCGAATAATGAAAATATATTATTTTGGCATCTGGGTTGTTTCCCTCATGGGATTTTTTCCATATTGGCGCAATCTTACGTCAACAGAAACGAAACATATCACCTACAAACAAACGAAAGCCTGTTTCCTCCTGTTGTGTGTACATAAGATTGCGTCGAGATGAAGCAAGCACAGTTTTATTTTGCCACTTTTCGGCTATCGACAGGTAAGAAGAACTGTTTTCTTTCACGGTATGGTTGTTCTGCACAAAAATAAAGAATAAAAAAATGTCCCTTTCTCCAGTCACTGAAATAATTTTGCAAGCGTAGCATTCATTTCAATATTGAAGTAAACTGGATTTCAGATCATCTTCTGACCTACCAAAAAAAAATCGGTTTTTCTGAGAAACAGGACTCTTTCTCAGATTGACATATGGGCGTGATCCTTAAAGTTTCTAGTTTAAAAATCCATCGAAAATGGCTTTCAATGTTAAAAAATTTCTGCAGAATACATGATGAGTTTCTAGGATGTGGGATATGGGTGTAGGTGAGTATAGGGAAGGCAGTGTGCACGAGTATGAATGCGCATTACCTTTTCACTTACACCCACACTCACACCCACACCCATGCCCATTGCGCAGGAGTAACTGTTACTAGGTAACAAGTGTCGCTGGGGAGCGACTGCCTAGAGAGCATACGTTATGGAATCGAAAACGATATATTCAATATCATTACATGATTGCTCAGATATTTCAGCTTCATGATATTGGTTAGTAACATGTGAGGATTCACTATGAAACCAACTTTCATTGTAAAAACCCATCTATTATCGATAAGGATTCCCAGGGATTTCACAAGAAGCTCCACACCAGTAGGATATTAGTTTTTGGCTTCGCGAAAACGTCTTTTATCCATGCCTGCAGAAGTTTGATGTTATGACTCATGATCGACACTAAGCAGCGCAATGTAATACCAACAGAATGGAGAACAAGATACCCCTTTGCGGGCTTTGAACCACACATTTTCTGCTTACTGGGTAGACGCACTATCATTATAACAGAAGCGGTATCTATTCTCCGTTTTTCGGTCGTAGGGGAAAACTACGGACGTAATAGTACCCTTCAAGATGTTGTTTGGCCAAGGAAGATGTACAGGCATCTCTTGTATCTCTGGCTATGGTTCAAAGTAGCAGTTTACCGGTCTGCTACCATGAGACAGGTACTGGTGGCGATCATCAAAAAGCTGGACTGATTTTATCTATAGTTCAAGGGTTTTTTGTTTAAATTGTCGAAATCCAAATAATTTCTTTTTCAATATAGTTTCTTTAAGTGAACAACCGTTTGTCTTTTGTGAGTTTTTCAGAGAACCTTGCCAAAACGTTTTAAAGTTTAATGGCTTATTGGACCCTGAACATGAAATAAAGTAATTTTAAAACCCATTTTTCTCACCAAAAATGGTAAGGAATTCTCTTTCAAAGGAGAGCAATTTGAGCGCTATGCCTTGAAGTATATTGAAAAAATATTGGCGTTCGCTAAAGCTTTATTTCGGCCGTAGGTACCCGAAACTCTTCTAAATAGTAAGCTTGGAAGCCATGAAAATTTCATTAGCACTATATTTTCATTGACTGAACTTCTTCAGAAAGTTTCATGGAAATTGCATGCATTACATCGAGAATCTGCTTTCTAGGAGGAATAGGAGGCAGCCCTTAAAAAAGTGATGTGTTCCTTCAAATCTGTCAACTCCTTAGTATGTGTCGTCCTGTTTATCAATCATACGGCAAATAGAAATATTATTCTTCCTTATTGATCTTCGTTTCACGTCAATACATTTGAGACTCATAGCACAATATCGGGATTGAACATTTCGATTTTTAGTTTTGTGTGCTAATCAAGATTTTCAGTGTCACTAAATTGGAGATTATTTAATGGCAAAAAATTCACAATTTGTGACATTTTTTTTTGAATGTTTGCTTCAGTACAATCGAATTCCATTTCTTTTCCAGTGTAAATATAAGATACATTAAGGCTTTTAGCTTCAGATTCAGAGAGCACAGCAAACTATACATACCTTAAACTCTATCCAATACACCGATAATCATTGGCAACCATAGCTTATCTCTGCTACTTCTTACGATCGGTCACGAGCATTCACACTCATTCGCTATTTCTGCATTAAATGGCTTACAAGTTTTAACGTTTAGTTAAAGCAATCGTATTCCGATAGTATCGCTTATGAAAGCCTGTCTTTCACTGTCAAAAAAAAAGAGGAACCAAAACAAATAAGAAAAACTAGATTCCTATTCTAATCGATTCAATAGGTAAATTCAATTTTGGCTTCTCTTACAAATCATATTCAGCTCTTAAATCGGTGCATAAAAATATGTAACAATAACCACTCCCCAGAGAAACAAGTTCTTTTCAAAATCTTACCACATAATAAGTTGCCTGTTATTCATTCTTAACTTTTTTCATTTTCTTCTTTTTCTTCTGTACATAGATACTCGCCACACTGGATCTTTCATTGAACCGAATTGGTCACAAAAGAGGACCAGAACTCGCTGATGTCTTACGGAATAATGCAGTAATTGTCTTTCTCATCATCTATTTCATATTCTTCTTCTATTCCACATATAGACATTCGCTACGGTGGATTTTCAATCCAACTGTATCGATGATATAGACGTACAAAGTATCGCTCAAGCCTTACGAAACAACACGGTAACTTGAATACTTTCTTTTCTTCATCTTCCTATACTGATCATCTCATTCTATCACAGAGTGTCACCACATTGAATCTCCAACACAATCAAATCGGAGACAGAGGCGCACAATATCTTGCTGATGCTTTACAAAATAATACAGTAATCTTCAATCTATTGTTATCTAGGTCATATTCTTTACTTCCTAAAAATATAGACACTCATCAAGCTCGATCTTCGATTCAATGAAATAGGAGACAAAGGTGCACAACATCTCGCCAATGCATTAAAAAATAACACAGTGACCCTGTTTCTTTTTTTCATTCTTTTTGATATTTATCTTCTCCTTTCTACAGACACTCATCACATTAGACATGAGTAATAATCTGAGTGGATATTGTACAGCTGTTGGAGCAGCAATCAAAATTCGAAACGACAAAGTGACTTTCTTTTTCTTGC